>JAGVSP010002718.1:0-53000 GCA_022494985.1 Micrasema minimum
TATTTTATTCTCGGCCAAAAATTTTTTAAAAAAAAAAACAAATTTTTTTTAAAGTTTTATTTTTTGGGGAAAAGAAAAAGCAAAGCAAGGTGGGGGTTGGAAAAAAAAATTTTTGGACTCACAACGAAACCCTTTGGAAAAAAATTAGTATTTTCAAAAACAAAAATTTTTAAAAAGGTTTTTTGGGTTTAAAATTTAATGAAAAAATTTTTTTTTAAAAATTTTGGGTGTATAATTATTAAAAATTAATTTTTTTAAAAAAAATTTTTTTTTTTTAAAAATTCCCCCTTAAGGGTTAAAACAATTGGGAAATTTGTTTTAAAAAATTTATTTTTTTTAAAATGGGATTTTTTTTTATTTACCCTTTTAAAAAAAAACCTTTTTAAAATTTAAAAAAGGGACCCCCCTTTTTTTTTAAAAAATGTTTCCCTAAATTTTTGGAATTTTTCCTCTACCATTTTTGTCCCTTTTTGGGGGAAAAAGGTTCCAAAACGTAAAGGCTAGATTTTCTGATGAAAAATAATCCATTTATTTATTTGTATAAAGTGTACTTATTTAACATTATAAATTAAACAGGATATTAAATATATTCATATTAAGTATGGATACAAACCACTTTGCGATCATTAATAATATAAACTCTAAGAATTTAATAACAAGATAAGATTTAGGTTAAAGTTGTGACAATAATCTAAAGGGGTATTCTTACTTTGAGAAATTAGTCAAGAGGAATATTTCTTAACTAAAATATTTGTGATCATTTGTTTGTTTATTTGATAAAATATATGTCTAGTATGTGGTAACTTGAAAATTTTACAATTTACCAATGGTCAAAAAGATAAAGAATTTATTCACAATTAAAATATTATGTTTAAAAAAATTCAAAATTATTTTTCTTAGCAAGTGATCTTAGTGTAAAATTTAAAACATCATAGGTACTATTATTAAATTTTACACAAGAATTTGTTCCTATTTTTGAAGTTATACTTTAATTTATAAAGGGAATGTTTTTTTTTTAAATCTAAAAGTCGCTTTTCAAAAATTGAAAATAAAGATTGTGTTCTCAATGGCCTATTGTAAAAAGACATAAAATGAAACAACAACTACAGATTTCGATGAAAGGCAAGTTAAAGGCTTTTTATTATCGAATGATTATATGAAGGATGAAAAGTTGAGGAAATAGAATGTGTGTACGAATAAGTGATAATGGGAAAAGGTAGTATGTTCAGAAAGTTTCATAAAATTAGTAGGTACCACAGATTCAATCTAACAATTCTTTCTTAAACAACATTTTTGTACAGGAAAGTATCCACAAATATTGTAGATTTGTTCACATTTAATAATAAAATTCGATAATCTCACTCTGTCTCATATAAAATATGTACTCGTATTCTATACAATTATATCTAACTATCTACATTATTGGTCTACTTTTCAGTTCTTAACATAAGTTAATACTATTATACTGAGGTTTTTCAGAGAACAGAAAATATCTGATAATAAAGATGAATAAAACAATGTGCAAACAAAAAGTATTAACAAATAATAAAGGCTGAAAATCTATATAATGGATGAACATGAAATGACTAACAGCTATAAATAATGGTTCCTTTGAAACAACAATATAATAAAACACTCTTAACTTATTTCATACTAAAATGTCCAGCAGTTTATGAAATTATAATTCAAGTCAAAAGGTAAAATGAAGATCAAATCAACTGACCAAAGAGCGTCAACACGTAAAGCATTAGGAAAATGGATGACAATAACATAAGGCACCCTGTAGGAATGAAATTAGTACTAACATTTAGCGAATTGTGTTTCTAATAGGCACCAAAAAGCTCCAACATAAATATCACTCGGCAATGGTGTTATTTAAATTATACAATATGGCAATTTGAATACTATTAAGAGTGTTGTTTAAATCTAAGTTTTTGTTTTTTTTTTAATAGATTTTTTGCGTTTTTTCAATTTTTTTGCACTTTTCTTATTTGCATAATTAGTGCCCTATCGTCAGCATGGCTGTCGACTGTTGAATGATGGCTGAACCCAATAGGCGAGGTTCGTGGTAACTAGGACAGCGGCTCCCTCGTGGTGTTGGGTAAGAACAGGCACATGAGGCCGCCTCCCGCGAGCAACAGGGCCACGATGAACGTCGGCGCGGGGCAGTACGTGTCCAGGAGTGTTGCGATGACCACATTACCCACGATGCCGCCCAGCCTGGCGGCCACCATGGATATGGCAACACCAGTAGCCCTGGGAAATCAATCAAATTGAAACTTTTAAATTATCAAATCCATATAGGTCAGTTAGAAATAAACAGGAGGAGTACACCATATATTTCCCGAGCTAGTATAGAAGCTGATGGTTCCTTTGTAATATTTAAATGCACACCAGACCTAATGTTTTATGTAGGTATGACCAAATCACCACCGTAACAAAGAGTTTGTAAGTCTACAATGCTATCTGATTACCAATTGATACTTGCTGATGGACTTAAAGATACTTTCATACATACCACAAGTTATTTCATACCTTATTAGTTCAATTTAAATAAATAAAACACATTTTTAGAAATTTCAGTAGATAATCTCAACAAATTAAGTTCAATTTTACATTGTGTCTTTTAGTATTTTTAATATCTTAGGTACTTTTTGCTTTGGGGCTATTAACATTCTCCCTTGGGTGACCGTCATTGTCCTCTTTTCCCTACGGTATTTACGTATATAATATTAGAAAAAGATCTTCCATAATATTATTTTAATCACCTACGAACAGTAGGTACGTTCGTCGACAGTTAACATCAGAACCACAAGGAATATTCCTTATCAGATTCGTCCTGTACCTAGTTATTAGCAGTGTTACCTCAGGCAGTATGTGGAAAGTATTAATTAACATAATGGTTAGCAAGTTTGGCAAAATTTATGTTTTTCATTTTATTCAAAGACTGATAATTTTTCACGACCCTTTGTGGGAAGGGCGAAAAGGACAAAAAATTGTTAATTTGTGGACCGTTCGATGTATGAGAGTGCTTAAATCTGGCTCTGACCTAAGGTAGTTGTTCAATAATAATAATGTGGAGAGAAAATAAACAGAGAAATTTGCAGTTAAAATTAGTCAAAAGAAAATGAGGAATAACGACAAAGGAATTATCTGATAATAAAACAATATTTAAATATCATACAATTTGACGGCATAAGCTTCTATCTAAATTTGTATGCAATGCTGTCAAATGAATTTATTTTAAATATATGTGACTTAAATTTCGAAGCACGGATTTTGGAGAAATCATTGATCTATTTTCTGCCGTATTTAATCGTATGGCATAGAAAGAGAGGCTATGTGATTATCAAGTTGGTTGATTTGGTAACATTTGAGTGTTCCGCACTTGCTCTGATCCTTCTAAAAATAAGGAAAACATGTAGTAACAAGGATAAATGTACCTTAAGTTGGTTGGGAAGACCTCAGTGATGAGGCAGTCGAGGGCGGCATTACCACAGGAGATGACGGAGCTGAACACGGCGCTGACTATCAGATTGTTCTGCTTGTTGTACACGAAGAACATTCCCGCGGAGCACAGACCGGCGGACAGGGTCGAGAACACTATGGAATACCAAACAACTCTATGTAACTTCACAACTAATTAATACAGCTAACATATAGATATCATTTCATTCAAAGATTATTATCATACAGGTGGTCGACCATGGAAACGATTGTTCAAATTCCAGTAAGCGATATCGCTAACTTCATTCGGTGCTTTGCGACAAAGAAGAGGCGAAAACAAAAGTAATTATCTAAATTGAAGTAAATAATTCATGTGTGATACTTTGGACTGGCGCAGAAGCGTAAGAGTGATCATCTTACCTGAAGGCAAGAATACCTGAATTTAACAAATTATCAAGATTGATAACACTCGGTTTACCAATGCAGTGTCCTATGCACCATTGGGTGCGGAAAAGGGAAAGTAGTAGTAGTAATTATTATTTATCTGAAAAGTCTTATCCGTGCGAGGCCACCAGTCGGGATTTCTCTAAATTAACATCAATGGTTAACCGCCAAATTACCGTACCTAACTAATTTGTTTGGCAAACTTAATTTTTAAACTTTTTCAAAACGTAACGCTGTTTTACACGTAGGCATCAATTTATAAAAACAAAAAATTCATTAAGTTTATAATAAATATATAAAATGTTAAGTTGTTGGTTTATTACTTCGTTTAACTTATGTAAAATCAACAAAATGGTGGTTAAGATAATTTGGCGATTACCCATCGAGATAATAATATGTAGTTTACACTTTTCTACTTTACATCACTTTAGAATTTGATATTATGGTCCTTCGAGCCGGATTTCTAGGCAAGCGCTCTGCGCTGTATCTGTTGACCATAATCAAAGTGGCTGGTGGTGGGATGTGGGAGGTTTATCGGAATTCTTCCATCCCGACCATAATAATTGGTGTGCCATAGAGAAATTCTGATACTTTCATTACTTAGTCGACTTTTCTTCCGCTTTTCCAGTTAAAACTGAATCCAGCAAATTTCGCGGATTAGCTTTAAAAAATCGGTAGAGTTGTGTTGGACTTAAAAACGACTCAATAGTCTTTAAAACAGTCTAGGGAAAAGGTGGGGCTTCACTGTATTACTTAGCCGAGAACTGGTTTTGAAAGATTTGAGCAGGCTTAAAATAGAATAATATGTTGTTTGTATTACGTAAGAAGAATTTCCTTCCTAGCCTGTCCATGCCGATGACGGCGAAGATGTTGCTGGGGATGGCGGCGGCCACTGTGATGAGGGACTCCATGAAGACCGAGGACTGGATCTCGTCAGTGCAGACGCTGATGTCACTGTGCGACCCCTGGGACACGACGTACGTCGTCACTTGGCAGATGTCCGCCTCCACGCCCGGGTGGCTGCGCGAGTACTCGTCGAAACGGTTGAACATCTCAGGGAACCACATCATCAAGCCGTAGTAACTGGAAAGTAGCAACAAATTTTTTAATTATTATTCTTTTTCTTAGATCTAAGGGTCTGTATTTGTCTCATTCGACGCTGCCTCCTGCATCTGCAGTTCGTCCAGGAAGTTGACGGCCAGGTGGGCAGAGATGCATCACGAATTAGGCTATTCTATTAAGTGTTTTTATGAAGTGTTATTATTAGAGTGAACCTAAGCGTCTAGCTGCTTTTGAATAATATGGTGGTATAGACGATAAAGTATTGAGCGCGGTTGGTGAAACAGGGTAACTTATAAATAGGATTAACAACAAAGGATCAAGCTAGGTGGTAATGACATTAGGCACTCTGGTAAAGATACCATTGCCGACGGAGCAATCTCAGAGGTCACCTTAGAAACAGTAGCTGGGTTTCTTTGCTTTGTCATAATATTATTGCATATTAATGACGAGAAAGGTGTTTAGTACGTATTTACATTACTTTTCGTCATCCGGAACTAATGGTGCATATTTCACTGAATTGGTACCTACACCATTTTTCTACCTCGTGGTGTTGTAGATAGTACATTAGCCTGATGGTAGCATGGATGGGCATGGAGTTCAGACTGGCTTGCTAGGTACTTGTATTTGATCAAAAATCCTACATAATATTATATACATAATCCATAACCTGTTTACAGAGTATTATTATCGTCACTATTGAATATAAAACAATCATAATTACCCAATGTGGAAGGTGAAGTTGATGGTGATAGAGATGCATGTAAATCTCAGGATAGGGGAGACGAACAGCTGTTTACTGTTGTCCATGATGTCCACCATCATGTTCTTGTACTTCCCCTTTATTGGCTCTTTCATCTCCAGCTCCACTCGGTATACCTCATCCACAATCAGCTGCTTCACTGGGTACGAGTCCCCGTCTTTTCCCGTGTTGGTGTGGTAGATTCCTCTGGAAGAAAATGTACATTAAACCCATCATTATCTATTGGTGTGTTCAGGTTGCAGATGAGTTTCTTTGACTAATCAATAGCAAATTATTAGATGAAAAAATTAACTGCAAAAATACTATCGATAAGTAGGATGTCTATTCCAAAAGACAATCCAATACGGCACTACTCGTCAACAAGTCGACGCCTCCTACGTATAATATCGTAACCCACAAAATGCGATTTTACAGGAGGAGCATTTGAAAATATTTTCGTTAGTATGCATTGGTTGTAGATACGACAAAATACGCCCCAAAAAAGCCCTTATTACTGGCAATTTTTTTTTTGTTTTGGTAGAATTAAAGATATAGTTAAATACAGACGAAATCCACCAAAAACTAAAATTGACGATTTGTGGGTTACGATATTATACGTAGGAGGCGTCGAAGTATTTTGTTTTAAAGTACATTAAATTTATATCAGGAAAGAAGAAGTAAAAAGAAACAATTCAATTTTACAAGTAGAGGGGTAAAATTAAAATATCATCTTTGATAGGTATCACATCAGTGAATATGTAAATTATTGTTACAACAGCTGACAAAATTGATTACAACAAGAGTAGTACAGAAGCCAGGAAAGATGGCACAGTAAGTAAGAAGTAACATCAGAAGTTGTAAGTACTAAAAGGGTTTTGGATTATCTGTTTTCAATTATATAGCTTTACCTGAAGATCTCAAGAGCTTCTTCATTCCTTCCTCTGGAGAGTAAGAACTTAGGGCTCTCCGGCAGCAGCAGGAGTAAGGCAGCGACCAGGAACGAAGGCAGAGCGCAGATAAGCAGGAAGATACGCCAAGAGTTGTACTGGAAGGTCTCAGATTCATACCCAATATCTGGAAACAGTTTGAAGATGTTGATTTTTTGTCAGGCAAAGCACACTAGAAGGATGACACGTGTCGTAAAATTTAAGAAAATAAAAACAATAAAACATCAAATTATAAACAAAGTATAAAATAGAGATAAGCCAAAAAAATTTACACCATTCTCAAGTACGGAATGTCCTGTATTTTGTGAAAGATGTAGCAATTAAGGATGGAAAGGAGTGTATGATGTTAATGGTGTGCGAAAATTTGACAAAATATTTAAGAAGGCAGAAGATTTCATTCACAACAAAACCATTTCAGTTAAATAATTCATAAATCAGTAGCAGGGAAATACGTAGGCTCTAATTATTGTGAGGATACACATAAGTCATTACGCCATCTGATTACCAGTTGATGATTTGTTTTTTGTTTATTAAAAACAGTAAAATTAATTTCGAAATATAAACTAACCTGCTGGAATGATAACCCAGGCTAGTCCAGCCACAAAGAGATTTCCCAAGGTCCAGAAAGCGGCCATGAAACTCAACATGGACCCTCTCTTGGACTTGGGCTGGAATTCCGCAAAGTAGGACCAGATAACCGGACCGGAACCACCGAGGCTGGAAATAGTGGAAACAAATATTGTTCAGTCTTCTGAAAGATCAAAATAATGATTTATACAAATAGAGCCAGGAGTATAAATAATCTGACGGATGCTAGGACACAAAATTCCTAAAACTCTTCTAGTTGATCAGACGACTATTGATGTCTATCCGGGCTGGAGGAGTTTTCTGTGGTTTTCTCAGCATCTTAGGCAGATGCAGAGATGTTCTTTTTGTGTCCACATCAGATTTGGCCCGATCTTCGCACTAAGCAAAGCAAATTAAATGCCATGTACCCTTTTGAAGTAAATTTACTAGGCCTTGTAGGTACATTATAAACAAGGCAAATTCACACCTAAAGAGGATCTGATGCTCTAAAATAGTACAATAGACATTAGAATATTATTATTATCTTCTGTTAACAGAATTTCGACTGAAAACTACGGCTGTAAATTCACATACTGTTGAACCTTCGATTGCTTCTTATGTTTTCCAAAAATTTTGTTGTGTTTTAACACAGCCAAATGTGTAAAAAGGTGGTGGTCAAAACCTTTGGTTGGATTTATATGATTATTCAGTTAGTTCCCAATATTACGTCGATGGAAGATGAATACACAGCCATAATATGGTTCTAGAAGAAAAACCGCAGCGGAACTGATGGATCCGGGACTAACATGGGAGGTAGCGAGAGGGTTGGCTGGCGATAGGGTCTCCTGAAAGGATGGAGTGATGTCTACTTGCTCCACTTAGGAGCGAACGTGGCGAGAGAGGAAGAAGAAAAAGGAAAATATGAATAGGTACTTACGCAGCTCCGTTAAGGAAGCGGAAGAACATGAATAGTGCGTAGTTCTGCGAGAACGAAGAAGCCACGATACAGATCGCGTTCATGATGGAGATAGCGATCAGTACTCTCTTGCGGCCGAGGGAGTCGGCCACGGACCCCAACAGTATGCCCCCACCATCATGCCGATGAAGATGATTGAGTTCAGCCATCCCTGGAAATAAATGGTTTTAACTTAAAAGATGGGTGACAGGACACTAGACAACAATCAGAAAAGTATGCGTCCTTCATTTTGGACGACAGGATGTAATTTGAAGTGCTAAAGAAAACATTAATAAATATAGTAGAGGTAGAACACTCCACCTCGTCCCCTGGGGCCAGTGGAGTGGCAATATCCTATTTGCTCTTTGCTAATCCTAAACTTCACCCTATTAACTATCCTCCTTTACTTCTTTAACTCCTGTTACGTTAAGGCGTCAAATAAATAAACATAAAACTCACATCATGTATCCACGTGATGAAGTGGTATAAATTGTTATTACGAGTATGTTGGAAGATTTAACGTCGCTGTTTGTCACTGTACTTACTTTAGTGTGTGTTGTGAGATTAAGGTCGCACTGAGCTGATGGGAGGATGAAGGACATCGAGATGACGTCCATCTCCTCCGACGTGCTCACGAGACCACATACTGCTAGCAGGATGTAGTGGAACTTGCCATACCCTGGAACAATCGATCGTATTAAGTTATATTGTTATCTTCAGTCATAGGTCAAACTCTAAAAATCTAAACGAATATTCTGCTGCCGATGCCGTCTTACAAAACTGACTTATTGACTATAATAATACATATTATATTGTGTTGGGATCGATAGAGATACATCTGCTGTTGACCAATGGGAACTTCTCCGCATCCGCCTAAGATGATGAGAAGTCAGTCTTGGGTAACCCAAGGACCCCAAGGTAAACTGAAATAATATTGGGGACCAAAAGAGAACAGTGTTTAGACTGTGAAGAGATTCAAAATCGGATCTATATGCATTAGTAACTAGAGAAAGTCAGAAGCAAGATGATTCCTGGACTAAACCAAGGCCTCAACAATATATTGTAGCATGGATGATGATGGTAACAAAGAAAGTCAGATTAGACTTCTTACGAACGACTCACATAATACTAGTATAATATTAGTTTAATCTGTTACGTTTATCATAACAAATAATGATAATTATTCATTCGTCTTTTATGAATATAAAATAAGTATATGTTGATGTTTGTAACGTTTTTTGGTCGAATTATTAATTTTTTCTTATGTTTCGACCTCCATCCATCTGTTTCAGTGTAGTATAATGTTAGTTGATCAACTGTTACGTATTATTACAATTATGTTTACATTCTTTTATGCACTATTGATGATTGTAACGTTTTTTGGATCATTGATTGAAAACCAGGGGAATCAGTTAGGTACTGATGAAAAAGAAAACTGCACTTACCGGCTAACTCTATTGCCCTCTCGAAATCTGCTTTGTCATTTCCTCCCTTCTCTGGATCTTTGGTTAGCTCCTTGAGCGTTGCGACAACGCCTGAAATATTAAATTAATTTGTCAATAAACTGCAAAGTATTATTTTATACAAGATACGCTGCACCTGGTGTTCCAATGCAGTGCCCTATGCACCAGTAGGTGCGGATAAGAGAAAAAGCGGTAGTAGTATTTTATTTACTGAAGGCACGTTAATATTATTAATAACCTCATTTAGATTATCTTACATATTATAATATAATATTACGTGTTGTTGTGGCTGTAAACTTTATTTATGTAATAAGATTTTTTTACTATAATTTCTCGATCAAGCTTTGTTTAATGCAGGTATTTATAGTTGTATAGTTGTAGTATTTGTCCGTCTCGTAGCATAGTGGTAGCGCATTTGGCTACCGTGCCTGAGGTCGCGGGTTCGATTCCCGTAGGGGGTCAACATGAAATATTTATTCACATGAGATTTTCATATTAATATTTCATGTGTGATACCTTGGACTGGTACTGAAGCGTAAGACTGATCATCTTGCCTTCATGTTATAAAATGATCAAGATACACTGCACTTGGTGTACCAATGCAGTGCCCTATGCACCATTGGGTGCGGATAAGGGAAAGTAGTAAGTAGTAGTATTTATAGATATACATAAGTAATATATAACCATCTAACGAGGTATAAGATACTTCAAACGCCTCACTCAAATAACCTAGGCCAGTGGTGTCCAACAGAATTTGCACCAAGAGCTACTTTGAAACCATTGATTGCTATCTTCGCGGGCACCGCCTAGTTTAACTTCAATCTTAACTGATTAAGGCTCGTTTTACTCTTCCTACATTATGTATTCTACTTACTACTTTCCCTTATCCGCTCCCAATGGTGCATAGGGCACTGCATTGGCACTCCAAATGCAGTGTATCTTGATCATTAAATACATTATGTATTCTACTAACTGATAATAATGAATACAGGGTGTAACAAAACTCGATGTACAAGCGGGAAACCAGTGAATCTACATAGTACTTGGAGTCGACTTTGTAGAATAATTTTTTTTTATTTGACCCTTAGTTTTCGAGAAAATTAAGTGTGAAGTTGATTTTTTTTAGAATTTTGTTTGCAAATTGTTATCAAATATCATGTATTTACTCAAATTAATACTACCCATAAAGAAAACAATGTTAAAAAACGCATTTTAATAAACATTTGAGTTAATTTTAAGAATAAGAGTTTTAATAAGAATCGTCTCCAAATACGATGTAGATTCACCAGTTTCCCACATGTACATCGAGTTCTGTTACACCCTGTATACTTAATATTATGAATAAAATAAATTTATACAGTTAGGTAAAATAAAAGAACCTTCATAATAAAACACATACATTTTAAATACAGACAACATACATAAAAAATCAATTTGATGTGATATTTGACTATTTAGATTTTCGGATAGCTTCTAAAATCCAGTTACTCTGATGTGCATGCCAAAATCATGTTGTTTTTTACATGCTCGTCAGTCAACGCGTTTCTGCATTGGTTTTTTATTAATTTTAATTGGGAGCCTGTTCACATAAATAGGTTGACCTAAAAATTTACATGGCTATACTTACACTCTTTAGCCATAAATTTATAAAGACATGTATTTCAAATGTCCAAAATTATAACATGAACTTTGCAATTCGATATTAAGTATTCTTCTGTCCATCTTTTTGATTGCGGGCGCCTAAAATATAGGTAATAATATATTATTACAATACTACCGGTTGGACACCACTGACCTAGGTAATAATATTATTACAAAATATTATAAAAAGTTTATTAGCTGAATGGTAAAAAAGTTGATTGGGTAATTATTTGTTGGCGCCCATTTTTTGCACTCGTGGGATGTAAAAACAAAACCAAAATCGTAGTTGTTTCACTATGGTAATATACTCTAAGGTTGTATAAAAGTTAAGGTCCATTTAGCATCTGGGTCTATGGGTGATGAATTTGTTTTTGGGTGATGATCTTGCGATTCGTGATCAAGGCTTGGAAAACTATAATTAGATTAGAACAAATAAACAACCTAATTGGAACAGCTTTTAGTTTTTTATAACAAGATATTCCGTAGTCTTATTGGTAACAGATAATAATATATTTACATATTTGGTAGACAACTTTGGGATGAAAAAAAAAATATTATTAAGTTTTTTGTGTTCTAATTAACTTACACATTGGTTTCAAACTAAATTTATTTCGATTGCAACTAATTAAATTCACTAAAATAAAAGCAGTACATTAAGATAAGCAGTACATTAATCGGCTCCCAAAAAGTATTTATGAAGAAAAAAATATTATTAAATTTAAAAAAAACCTTAAGACCCTCTTAAAGGGCACACAGTGATTTGTTGCAACACTACCTACTTAAAATAAGAATATACTTATAATGTTAGATAATTTGTGTAATAAAATAAGAAGAAAAAAAAAGTATTAAAATGTAATGTAACCCGCAGACAAGCCCCGGCTTTGCGGGAACAATAAATACATTTTATATATTGTTTATAAAAACATGTTTACTTTAAAATAAAATATTAAAAAAAAAAAAAAAAAAAGATGTAAAATAAAAATATAAATAAATTGAAATCATTGAACTTTATTTTTAATTGAGAAAATTTTTATAAACAACATTTCGAGTGTGTCGAAATTAATACTTGTGGACAAAAACTGTATTTCACCCATTGCAGGCTAATAATTACAATTTGACATCTCAACAGAGACGAGAAGTTTGGAAGGGGATATGGATATCTAGGCGTTTACAGGGCTTATGACCTGTCATTGGCTGGGTTAATTTTCTCTCAATGGATGACAAAGAGTGTTCACAAGTGAAGCGTCGCGCCATTTCACTGTACATATACAAGTTCTGGTAATTGGCAGATATGGATATTAAATACTAGGTGAAATGGGGAATGTTGTAATACATCAAGTGGCCACTTAACCCAGCCAATGACAGGTCATAAGCCCTGTAAACGCCTAGATATCCATATCCCCTTCCAAACTTCTCGTCTCTGTTGAGATGGCAAATTGTGAGAAAAATTTGATTTAAAATTATTTAGAAAACATGTTGCATTAAAACCTATGTAATTCGCACGCTGCGCTGCACCTGCGCCTGTAAGAAATATGTGTAATTCCAATGTTGGTGCTTTTGAACATTCATGTATTTATGTACGGAAAAAAAAAATTTATAGGTTTATAGGGTAATTATTTATTAATATGTGTCGGAATTTCGTCTGTCACCGACGCAGGCATGCTGCCGGCCAAAGCAATAACTCTCTTCTCATCGTATAATTAAAGTATAAATAAAAATGAATAATTTCAAGGATGTTATGTAAATCGCAATCGTGGAGAGTATATATTTGTTTTTTCATCTCCCTGTTTTTAATGCAAAATTAATGGACTTGGACCTTGATGCTGCATGTTGGTTTGAATGAATTCAGTCAATAATGAACATTCAATGATGTTTAAATGTTGATCCAATATGCCCGAAATCCATTAAAAGTAAACACAATTCAGTCAAATAGCGATTTATACTTTTTAATGGGATTTTCAAAATGAGCAATATGCACTAGATCTGCAAAAATGACAATAAAATAAAGTATTTCTATAAACACTGAAATTGTTTACACATTATTCATAAAATTAGCATTTCTTTTATTAATCTGTAAACTGTGATGCTAACCACGTTAATACCAGTATAAAAGGTGTTTTTAAAACCCTGAATTTGTTTAGATTAAATGTATTTAGAGCATAAGCGGTCACGTGATCCACGGCCGTAACTCAATACAATCGAAGTCCTCGATTTTCTCCCTGAAATTTAGCGCTAGAGGAATGATATTTTTTATGCGATTTAGACATCTACAAGAAGCGTGTTTGTCTGTTATTATTTTTTAAATTATATATTGGCGCACCCCGTAGCTCAATGGCTAAGACGCTGGACTACGATACGGATGTTACGGGTTCGATTCCCGGTGAGAACACAAAAAATAAAGTTTTTTTTTCTCAAGTCTGGGTGTTTGTGACGTTTTACCTTCTGTAATTGGGCCTCCTGGCCTGTTGAGGTGGTTAAATTTTTTTATTAAAAAAAAAAAAAAAAACTAGTAGGTTTTAATATAGGCTTGATTTACATAGGTCTTATATTATTGTTTATTATTTTTTTTTATATTTTTTATTTTCCATGTAATATATGGGAGCGGATATGATGATTATTATCATTATCCATCAATAAGCCAATTCATTTTTTTAAATCTTTTTACCAAATATTTTTTTTTGTGAAACTATGGAAATATGCGCCCTTGAGGTATATTTATACGAAAACGGCGCTATATAAATTATCAATAATGATAAAAATAATGAATTTTGGAAACTAGACTTACCCGAGAGCTCAACTTCTTTGGATCCGTTTTCTTTTCTATCGTCTTTTTTTACATCACAATCTGGAAAAAAAATACACAATTTCTCAATTGATGTTGAATATTATATGATTGTTTGTTATTTCATTTCGTTACACATCTTCATTCTTCATGTTTCTCTGGACTGGCACCTACCTAGAGAGTGAAAAAAAATATCCTAACATATATGTATACACCGTTTCCCACGATGAGACCGCGAAACTCCAGAGGGTGATTATTCATGATATTCTGAGAAAAAAATCTTAATAAAGTTTTTCAAAAACTCAATTCTAATTTCTTTAAAAAATTATTAAAATATGAATAAAAATTCACGCGTGTAATACCGTCCATTTTTGAACTGGCTAACACCACGTGACCTGCACCAATTTCAGATATGAAATTCGAATTTTGAATGTCCGCACAAGGCAAGGCGTTCGGTGACCAGAGCGGACCCCCACTCCTCCCCGCCCACCGCCACCCCGCCACCGCTAGCATTTCAAACAGAAGCCAGTATTTTATTAATACTTTTTTTTAATTAATTATTAAAAATGCCCGGATCAAAAAAGGATTTTTTTCTCAGAATACCATGAACAATCACCCTCCGGAGTTTCGCGGTCTCATCGTGGGACACGGTGTATAACTAGATGCTTATTGGTACCATAACATTTAAAAATTAAATAAAATTTATAGTTACGTAATAATGTTATGCGTCTATTTTATTTCAACGTATAGTGTAAAGTTTTATGTTTTTATGATTATTCTCATGAAATAAAAAATGATGTAAAATTTCAATGTCACTTTTATTATTATGATTATTAATATTTAAAAATAAGTGACTGGAAAACTACTTGATACTAATTTATTAACGTATTTATTAAGTACCAACACAATTTTTTGTACAAAAATAATACAGTATTAAAATAATTTTAAATTCGGTGCAATTATTATTTATTTATCGATTTATAAATCGGATAATTAATTAGCGAGATACCAATATTTTAAGTTGGGTTTTTGTAAAGATTTTTTATATTTTGTAATGTCTAAACTTACTGTTCTGATACTTCGGCCCTAGGTCACCTTCTACCATTCTACGCAGGCGGCTTAGGGGAGTCTGTGCGCTGGTTAACGCTTACAGGAGAGAAACTGTCCAATGGACAATTAGCGACTCTTGTGGGGGGTGAGGTAGCTACTGTGGGAGCTGCAACAAGGAGAGAACACTACACGTCATTACTAGGTCATGTAACTAGGTCATAACATCACAGGAGAAACTGTCCAATGGTCAATTAGCGGCTCTTGTGGGGGGTGAAGTAGCTACCGTGGGAGCTGCAACAAGGAGAGAACACTACACGTCATTACTAGGTCATGAAACTAGGTCATAACATCACAGGAGAAACTGTCCAATGGTCAATTAGCGGCTCTTGTGGGGGGTGAAGTAGCTACCGTGGGAGCTGCAACAAGGAGAGAACACTACACGTCATTACTAGGTCATATCTAGGTCAACAACGCCATGCTTCGTAACTAGGTCATAACCAGCAACACTGTACGTAATAACTAGTAAACACTATAAGTCGTAACTATATCATTACTAGCAACAATGTTTGTTGTAAATATGTCATAACTAGCAACACCAAGCATCATAACTAGGTCGTAAATAGCAAGAATGTACGTCGTAACTAGGTCGTAATTAGCAAGAATGTACGTCGTAACTAGGTCATAACTAGCAACACTATACGTCATAACTAGGTCATTATAAATTAACAACACTACACGCCAGTCAGCGTCGTCACCGGCAACAAAGCTGGATAAATAGTGTAAATGTAGAATCATTCTTGCTATAAAGACCATAACATATCATAACCATTATCTCTGTTATTTTATAATTATTTATTTCTTTCTTCTTCTCTTGTATAAATATATCAATATAATATCTCACACTCTTAGAATCATATTTTTTTTCTTGTCTCGTGCATGCTGCATGAAAAAGTGTGAACAAATTCACATTGACATTCATAATATACCTACAAACAGGCTATGCCTTAGTGGGATTTTTGTTTATTTTTTTTATGTGTATGTGATGTTTTGTATTTTTTTTTGTAAAAAAAAATTTTTCTTTTGAAAAAAAAAAAAATATATATGCATATATACTACCTTTTTTTACTGTAGGTACTTAAGTTTTATCTAGTTGTGTTATTGTACATATATTTATGTAACAGAAATGCCAATACCCAGTTTTTAGCTTATTTGGCAGTTCGGACCAGAAATATGTATTCATGATACACGTAAACATTAAATAAATAAATAAAAATAAATGTATCAATCGATTTTTTTTAAGGAAGAATATACAACTTATATTCATAATGAAGAATAACTGAAATAAATAATAAAAAGTAAAGCCTTTTTGAACAAATTATTTGCAGATACACACATCTTACATTTTCTTAGTATATCTTTTTCTATCGGGGATGTACTTTATCAGTATTGCACATTTGAAATGTATTTCATAGACATTTCAGGTTCAAATAAATACGTAATATTCATATTATACAATAATTTCTGTACTATTTATATCGAAATCAATGTCACACAGCATAACCGTGCAATCTTTTGTTTATTTCTTACATAAAGTATTAGTAATAACAATATTGTTAATTTATTGAGAAAACAATTTTGTCGTGTAGAGCGGGTATATTTAGAAATATAGGGGAATGAAACAGTATTACATTAGTATCTATTACATCAATAAATGTACTCGTTTGCAGCCTTCAAAATTATAAATAATTCAAAGTTAGCAGAACTGTTAATTAATATATCGTGTCATTCAAGAAACAGTTTAATGAAATGTTAATATTTTCTATTGTTGTTTTTAGAACTAGGCAAAAATTAGCTCGAATATTGTGATTAAACATTATTTAAGGAAGTATTGTTAATTTAAAAACAAGTTTAATGTCAAAGCAAAACAATTTAGAAGACCTTGATGGTTTTAAAACTTTTTTGTAAAAATTAAATATTTCGAAATTTATGTTAGAAACACTCACTTTGTAGTTACTCATTATAAACTATTTAAATGAAAAAACGTTGTTTTTAAATACTTTTTTATTATTAATCTAACTCCCGACAGGTTTCGACTAGAATAAAAAATAAAAAAATAAAAAAAATCTTCTTATTTTTTTTTATCCGTGTGAGGTGTCTTAGAAGAATTTTAGGTGTGCGGTTGTTTGACTTTGTAAGGAACACAGAGGTGAGGCAACGGACACAGCAACCCTTGGTATCTACTGTCATCCGGCGAAGGCGTTTCGGCTGGCTAGGCCATATACTACGTATGCCTCCCGAGAGCCTTAACCATGCTTGCCTATTTTACAAGGCATCAGGTTCTCGGCGTCCTGGTCGTCCACTGTTGACAATTCGTCGGCAGTTTGCGTCAGAGCTGCGGGGCGTGGACAATATATGGATGGGTATATAATATAAAGTAAAGGTATTATTTATGTGTCCTTGATCCTTGTTTATCTCTCTGGTACACCAATAACCTCATCGTAATACTGTCTACGTTATACATACGAGTATATACGTAATACGTAGGTACTTACGACTGGAGTCTGTTAAGCAAACTGTGAGTATTATCACGTAGGCGTTCCTGGTAAGTGGCCTTGCTAATCGAAACAACAATTTTCTAATAAACAGAATAATCTCTGGAGGAACGTATTCCTAAACAATTAGGTATACCTAATAACGCACCCACCGCGCACTGGCCTGAAAAATCGGACGCGATAACTGAAAATGCTGATTTTCAGGATTGAACGTAAAATTATGTGGCGGCGCGGCATCCGTCTACTTTATGTATATTGCGATAAATAACGTTCCAACATCCTCCGATAATAAGCTAACTTAGCGGATACCTAATAATATTCAATAAGTTTGAGGACATATTGTAAAACACGATTGATTTAGGTTCATTAATGAATAAAAATAATACCTTTTCACAATGAACAAAATTAAGATAAAATTCTCAACATCAACAATTTTTATGCTAAAATTTATCAATTTTAACGTTATTTTGATCTTCTAAGAGATAATTTTAGTTGTTTTGAATAATTTATGTTAACAAATTTAATAATGACAAAAACGCATGGGACAGATTATAATACATATTTCAATATACTTTTAAAAATATATACATAATAATAAAGATTACTTTTAATTTACATGTATTATTTAAGTGAAAGTATCGAAAATTATTGTTTTTAAAAAAGTAGAATTATGCACAGCAGATTTATGTAAAAAAAATAACAAACGCGAAATACCGTTTCTCGGTATAAAAAAGCATATGTTATCTAATTATATCGTGAATAAAGTATTTTTTCATAAGAAAATATGTTATTTTACTGTTTAAGATTGGAAATTTGGGTTTTACTAACTAACTAACCATCACACCATCACCTATATCCTCTCTGCCGAAGGGATAGGCAGAGAGGATATAGGTTTACAGTTATAAAAAGATATTCCATGTCAGTTTAAATACGAGGGTCGCAAAATAACAATTATTTACATATTTTTACGACCTTAGCCATTATTAATTTCATCTGTGCGTAGATTTTCACGGTCATTGATGATTCTATTTGTTTTGTTTTTTGGAATTATCCGTGTTGTGTTTTCGGTCCTCTTCGACGTTTCGGCCACCGTTGCAGGCGCCATCTTCAGGGTGAAGTACCGAATGAAGAAACGTCGGAGAGGACCGAAAACACTACACGGATAATCCCAAAAACAAAACAAATATAATTAATTTTATCATTCGTACAGCCGAAACCGTAAAAAAATAACAGGAAACCAGCATTTTACAAAGCGTTTACTGCAAAGATCACTATTGCTAATTACATTATTTTTAATAAGAGTTTTATAAGAAGAAAATGCCGACGAAATGATGACGTTTCATAAAATTTTAAGTAGATGAACAGTAGTACACCAAGTGTGGATCTAACCCGACCTCCTGCATCATAATTTTCACACATTCGCCATTGTTCGTGTGAAAACTTCGTATCTTTACCGAGTCAAAACACCACGAGGTACAATATTATTCATAAACAAGAAACTAGTACATTGTGTACTTAGGGAATTATGTAATATTGTGTTGGCAATATCTGATGAACGCTAATAGATTCGATGGAACGAGAGCCTTAAACACTTACTCATAAAGCCAATACGTTTCTCTTGATAATTTCGGAAAAACTACAGAGGATTTTCCTTGTAAAGATCCTCTATGACGTAATCAGTTTTGAATGACTTACGCATTATTTGACAAAATAACACAAGCCTTGTGGCTAGTGCTAAGAATATCAAAATGAGAATAATATTACTTGGTTTTAGTATTTGATTTTTAAGAATAAGCCATTTTTGTGAAAAATCACCTCAAGGGCGCTTTACAATTAAAGATACTGTTTAACCTCCTGCGGTAGACTATATTACCTGCAACTTGAGCAGACTAGGGCAATTACGCATTCTGGGAATTTGTATGTGAGATTTTAAAAATATGAGTTTTTGATTGAGACTGAAATTAACTAGGCCTCTGAATGGTGCGTTAGTCTGAAGACAGTCGATTTCAGGCAGAGGGGCCGGCAGCTGCAAAAACACGATCAAACTTGGTGATTAGTTACAAAATAATGTGTTTCTTGTTTCGAAAGGAACGGCGAAATATAAGACTTACTCCTATTTGTTTTTGTTACACTTTGTATTTTTATGAATATTACAAAAATTTTGATATGTTAAATAAATAACATTTTTTTCACTTTAAGAACATTAATTGCGCTAGAAATCAAAACCTTTCTTAGAGGAAACTTTTGTAGTAATCTATAATATGATTTACATGAAGGGGCGACATTATGAAAACTGAACATAACTAACTAACTAACTTACCATCGCGCCATTTCACCGAAGGGGTAGCAGAGAGGATAGAACGCCACACCACTCTGTCCTGGCACACTTCTCTTGCTTCCTACACATTCATACATCTTCTCATGCACGCACGTCGATTATTCCGACTTCTTACATGCCTTCTTTCAAGCACTTGTTTTACTTGATCATGCCATGTCTTTCTCGGCCTTCCTCGACTTCTACATCCAGGCACAGTAGCATAATATATTTTTAGCCGTTCTTTCATCATCCATTCGCTCTACATGACCGAACCATCGTAAAAGACCTTTCTTAATGTTGTCGATAATGCTTATCTTAGCCTTACACTCTGCTCTAATTTGGACATTTGTACACCTATCATACATAGTCTTACCACACAGAGATCGCATTTCAACTGCATTCAATCTACTTTCATCCTTTTTTTTCCAACACCACGCTTCACTACCAACGCTTCGCAAGTATGTCGTATGAGGATTACTTTATAAATGCGTTAAGAAAGATATCTCTCCATTCTAGTCCGATTGTTTACCTTCACATATCGATAGTATGTAAGTTCGTGGAATGTCCAAGTAACAGTTTACCGAGAGAAAACTGTTACCTGTTTTAGCAAAACATCCTGTTCGGATTGGAAAATAATTTGCATCATTGCGTAATAATCGTTAAATTGTTTAAACATTATCTGAAAATTTCTCTACTCTTAGACTTCGAAGATATCACGAATAACCCATTTATTATATTATGTGACGTGTAGTAATAAGAAATTTGGAATATAGATACTTCGTAGGTAGATATATGCTTTCTTTTCTTAAATCTTAAATAAATAGGAAAATATGAGTATTATCTGCAAGGCGATCCGTTAATTAATAAGAGATACACCTACTACTCGAAAGGGTCGAGAGCTTCAAATACCTGGGAGCGTACATGACAGAAAACGGCAGAGTTCAGAAAGAACTGGGAATGCGGCTTGGAGTAGCGGGCGCCGCATTCAACAGTATGAAAGCTGTCTGGAAATCGATGTTTACTCGGTTCAAACAAAATGCCGCCTTTATAACTCCTGTTCTCCTGTATGGCTGCGAATCATGGCACCTAACCAGGGCCCAAGATAGCAGACTTCTGAGTTTTGAGAATAGGTATCTTAGAAGAATTTTAGGTGTGCGGTTGTTTGACTTTGTAAGGAACACAGCGGTGAGGCAACGGACACCGCAACCCTTGGTATCTACTGTCATCCGGCAAAGGCGTTTCGGCTGGCTAGGCCGTATACTACGTATGCCTCCCGAGAGCCTTAACCATGCTTGCCTATTTTACAAGGCATCAGGTTCACGGTGTCCTGGTCGTCCACTGTTGACAATTCGTCGGCAGTTTGCGTCGGAGCTGCGGGACGTGGACTTGACTTGGGAGGATGCACGGGAGCTGGCGGCCGATCGCTTGGCCTGGAGGCGGTTTGTGGATTCCATACGCTCCACATAGGGAGCGGATATGGTATGATGATGATGATGATGATTTTGCATTTAACGTATTTTCGCATTAAAATTTGTCAAAATAGGTAGTTAGAAAAGTGGCTAATTTACGTGTGCAAATTTGCATTTCAATTGTAAGTACCTAATAATTATTTACAATATTATTATTCCTGTCGCTCTATTCAATTGTATATTTGACGGAAAAATCAAATATATTTCAATGACCGTCATTTATGTTATAGTTATTACAAATTTTCACCAGAAATGTTTATTTACTTTAAATAGATAATTCATGCATTTATTTGTCGGACGGAGTGGGTTTAATAGTTTTTTTTAGGAATTATCTAACCAAAATAAAACGGTGTTCCCAGCATAGAAGGTAAATTTATTCCTTGAAATTGGTTTCGAATGATTAATTATTAAACTTGAGTGAATTACTTTTTTCGTCAAAATTTAATTACCTACATTAAAAACAGAACAGCTTCAATATACCTTATATTATTTGTTGAAATTATGTAGTTGTAAATCTTTTATACTTAGCTACATTATACCTGAAATCTGAAATCTTCGAACAAGAATTCACTAGAAGGGTGTTTCAAGAAAATACTTGTTTTTTTCAGGTATGTTAAGGCGTTACTGAAAAAATCTTATTGTCATTTCATAATATTACTGCTTTGCCTTATCCGCACCTAATGGTACACAGGGTACTACAATGAAAGCCCCACCCCTTCCCTAGACTGTTTAAAAGACTATCGAGTCTTTTTTCAGTCCAGCACAACTCTACGCGAAATTAATTAGATTCAGTTTAACTAAAAAAAGCGAAAGAAAAGTGGTTATATACGCAATCAAATGCTTTCATTGCCCCTATCTCTGT
The DNA here is from genome assembly GCA_022494985.1 of Micrasema minimum. Taxonomy (NCBI): domain Eukaryota; kingdom Metazoa; phylum Arthropoda; class Insecta; order Trichoptera; family Brachycentridae; genus Micrasema; species Micrasema minimum. The sequence continues at coordinate 22,298 of JAGVSP010002718.1, forward strand.
CTCGGCTCTAAGATTGTCATAAACACATTCACCCCAACCTGCTCAAGGAGCTGGATATTAGTAATTCTACTCCTTTTTTAGTTGTTGGTTACAACTACCTCCCGCCCAACCGCAGCCTCCCGCCCGCCCCCATGCCAACCACGCCCAGAGAAGACGCGGCAGCAACCTCAGCTGTAAGGAAGGTGAGGGTGGAAAGAGAGGGATGGGGGTTGTGGAGTAAATTCGTACCTACACCAATAATTGTAGTGTATGCATCTTGACCAGTTTTATAACATGAAGGTGAGTTGATCAGTCTTACGCTTCAACCCAGTCATTACGTAATATAATAGGGTTCTTCCCGATAGCACGAACATTCTTAAAAACGTTATAAATATTTAAAGTATATTTTACAATTCCAACGATATGAAACACAATGATCAAAAATGTTGTTTTCATTTATAAATTTTATGTTTTAAAAACATGAAAATACGAATGATTTTTAACGCCGTTTTTGATTAATGACGTCATACCCGTCCACCATGAAAGGCGTGAATTTCATTACGAAGTGAGCGCCTATATTGCTGTGACGTCACACCGCATGCGCGCCAAGTGAAGGATTTTGCGAGCGATTTGAAAAAGCGCTAAAAAATTCATATGACATCGTAAAAATTTAAAAAAATTCCTTTGATATTGTAATTTTTCAATCAATTTTTTAAATAAAAAATAAAAATTCGGGAAGAACCCAATTCCGTAATCCATTGAGATCAATGAGAGCACCATAATAGAAATAGTAAACACTCAGCTTAACGAAAAGGAAAATACAGTTTCTCTAATTGAGTCATAAATTAGGATTTGTGTTGTGCTCGTCAGTGCCTTGCACAGGAAAACTTCCAACTGCCAACTAACAATAATTACTTGTGTCCACTTATGTCATTATTTGCTCCCGTCAATATTGCCTTAACGCAGAACGAGTAATAAAATCATTATACTTATGGAAACTGACATATTTAGGAGTTAGAGGATCGTGGTCAATAGACCAATAAACAAATCACAAGATGGTAGGTGTGATTATTATCATTATGGTGAAAAAATTATTAAAACGAAATGAATTTATATTTTATGCTTTTATGGTCATTTGAATTACAGTACTTATTAAAAAGTATTTCGTAGAAAATCTCAATCTACTAACATTCTGATATTCACGGTCTTAAAATTTATTCTGCCAATGAATAGAATGATGCGATGGAAGGATTGAATAACGGAAATTATTATATAATATCATCCGCAAGAAACTCGTGCAAAAACTTACGTTTATCTGTTGTAAACGACAGGAATTTCTTATCATTCTACTCAAATTAATATTAACCCACGGCATATCTCCCTAGAAATCAGAAAATATTTATTTAAAAGCTTTATTGTTTATCATTTGACTATAATTAATTTAAAAGAAGTCCCCGAGGAGTAGGTAGAGAGGATAGAACGCCACACCACTATGTCCTGGCACACATATTTTCACGTGCCTACATCTTCTCATGCACGCACACGTCGATTATTCCGATTTTTCACATGACCACTTTCAAGTATTTGTTGTACTTGATTGCCATGTCTTTCTAGGCCTTCCTCGACTTCTGCATTCAGGCACACTCGCGTCGTAAATCTGTTCATCATTCATTGCCTCCACATGACCGAACTATCGTGATAGCTCTTCTTAATTTTGTTGATTGTCAAATGTTATTCAGGCATCGTATAATAGGTAAGTACATTAAAATCTCACTGCAAGTATAGAATTATTGGAGTGAGCTCGTTTGCAGGAGAGTTTATTTCGCATTTACTCTGGCAATTTAGATATATCTCAAAATAATTCATATGCATTGGTCACACAAGAGTCTGGCGTATAATAAATATTTAATTTTAAGATACTCGTATTTATGCAGAGAAATTTTTTTTTGCACAAAGACCAGAGAATAAAAAATATAATTTCCAAACTTGACAGTTTTGACGTTTTGCAGTAAATTTCCCGCGCGCTGGTCGCCAGTGCCGACACCTTAACAATTTGGCAAGGTCGCTAGGGTGGCAAGTGGACAAACAACCAGCCAGCTACACACAATAATATAACTAAGTAGGTACCTACCGCCACGGTCGAGATTCCGATATCGGTCAAGGATTGTTTTCATGATCCAAAAAACTATTTATTTAAGCTGCATTACTTCAATGATCACTGATCACGGCACCTTTCATTATATTGTTAGATAACGCTTGTCACTCCGTTGCACAATCGGCGTTTTTGTTATTGACCAGCATTGAACTCATCTGGTATGAAATATTTCTCTCAATAGATTTTAGCCGATTTTAATAGGTGTACCTATGCAGTGTTTTACGAGGATTCCGATTGGATTGTGACCTCGTGGTAAGAGAACTCATTCAGAGGCTCAGTATTAATAATTATTTTATGCGCACGGGACAGAAAACTGTGCAGTTTGCAAACTGTCCCGTATAAAGCTAAAACTACATGGAATATGGAATGGTCGGCGCGACGTTTGGCAAACCTGACAGATAATGTTTTTTAATGTAAGAGTTTAAGTAGATATTATATAGGTATTTAACATGTGCACACTTCCAGTGCTGACTTATGGGGCTGAGACATTGACACTGACTGTCCAATCGGCCAATTAAATTCCGTGTAGCGCAAAGGGCAATGGAGCGAAGCATGCTCGGCATCAGTTTAAGAGACCATGTCACTAACGAGGAGATAAGAAGACGGACTAGAGTCATAGACGTCATAAAAGCTATCTCCCAGCTGAAGTGGACATGGGCTGGACATGTGGCACGCCAGAGTGAGGACCGATGGACGAAGCGCCTGCTGAACTGGAGACCTAGAGCTGCAAGGAGACCTGTAGGAAGACCACCAAGAAGATGGACAGATGACATAAAAAGTACTGCAGGATCCAGGTGGCAGCTCGAGGCCCAGGACAGAAAGCAGTGGACCAATATGGGGGAGGCCTATGTCCAGCAGTGGGCGAACAATGGCTGAAGAAGAAGAAGAAGATATTATGTACACATTGAATGCTTTTAAAAACGTATAAAACAAATAACATAATTACATCATTAGCTATATAAACAATTTCCTGTGTGTAAACACACGTTTATAACTTACGGTCGCTCTTAAATATATTTCTTTTATTTTTATTATTTTTTTATTTAAAAGAAATCTATGCAATCTTATGATATTTGCACATATTTCAATTAGTAAATACTATTTCCGATAAAGCCTAAGCGGCTTGTGCTTGAAAATAGGAATCGAGTCGTGTCGAAGTGGGGATTCGAACCGACGATCTCTGGCGACGCTACCCACTGGGCCACCACCCGTTCAATACTTAGCGTGTCTTTTGACAGACTGTAAAGTTTTCTGAACAAGATACTGAAAAGTTTTCGGTCCCGGATAAAAAAAATTCGCATTAGGATTGACTCCCACTTTATAACAAGTAGTTTTCTACTTTCTACAGTACCTACGCTCCAATACATAATATTAAACTGCACATAATATGCACTTTAATAAGTTGCAATGCTGATATTAGCTACATCTATCTCGCTGGAAACATGCCATTTAATTTCCAAATAAGGTATTATATACCATGGTTAATGGTTATAGCCGCAATCAAAGGTCGTAATTATTATTTTTTATGAATTTAAATTGATAAATCTGTAGGTAAAGACACTTACGAACAATACAGCAGTTTCCTCTGTCGTGAACTTGTGTGTTCAGCATGAAAGATGTCTGGGGATTGGATGTTTTCTCTGTTAAAATGAAATCCGCATTTTAAACACATTCATCACACCTGTTCTAGAGAAATGTCCGATATAACTGACATATTATTATGAGTTTTGAGAATAGGTGTCTAAGAAGAATATTAGCTCGCCCGTAAACTTCGAGTTTACAAGCATACTCAGAGTTCATCTAACAAATCATCACATCAAAAATAATAGTTTCACAGCTAAAAAACCCAACTAAAAAAAAAACATAATATAAAAAAATTCATAACTCCAGACATAAAATTTAATTTATATTAATTATTTTTTTTAGTAGGTAATTTAAAACGATGCTTTCGTAATTTTTTTAACACGTAACAATTACCTATACGAATAATTATTATAAGCCGAACTACCTATAATATTTCTTATTTCCGAGAATGTTTATCGTAAATGTTTGACAATTATTTTTAAATTAAAATAAATTCGCTAGGAAATGAAATCCATTAGGAATAACCCAGTGATAATGATTTTATTAAATTGCTGTTTTTTTATTGTGAAAAAAATATTATTCTCTGATTACTAGGCTAAAAATACGATATAGGTGCACGAGAGTTCAGTGTTATAAATAAGAAAGATTCACAATGGACCATTTCAGTCTATTAAAACGTTATAGAGTTTCTAATATTGCTGTTAATTTGTAAAACATGCGTTTTTTTGCTCAAATTACGTCCATTTTCCTTGCATTTTTGTTAATGTCGTCAATTGTTGCTTATAGTTCTCCCGTGCCTGAACCAAGATGGAAGTTTTTAAAAAAAATCGTGAGTACCTACTACTACTTTCCCCTACCCGCACCCAATGGTACATAGGGCACTTTATCGGTACACCAAGTGCAGAGTATCTTGATCATTTTATTACATAAAGGTAAGATGATCAGTCTTACGCTTCAGCGCCGGTCCGAGGTGTCTGAAATATTTTAATGTGAAAAAGTGATCAAAATATTATGCTTATCTCAATGTTTGTAGCACTCACTTTGTAGTTTTCCATAATTATGAAATTAAACAACTTTTGTTTTGAACTACTTTTTTATTTTTTAACACTCCAACCGGTTTCGGAGACACTACTCCTTCATCAGGGATTTGTATAATAATAATTTAAAATTAAGTAATAAGTCGCTAACTAAAAATGTTGAAGTGGTTGACCAGGTACTGTGATAAGGGGTGGAGAGGGGACGAAACGGTTGGAGTGTTAAAAAATAAAAAAGTAGATATTATTGATATCTCAACAGAGACAGAGAAACTCTGGAAACGAATGTGGGTTATCTAGGCGTTTACAGGGCTTATGACCTGTCATTGGCTGGTTTAACCACTTAACCCAGCCAATGACAGGTCATAAGCCCTGTAAACGCCTAGATAAACCCACATTCGTTTCCAGAGTTTCTCTGTCTCTGTTGAGATATCAATAATATCTGATATCAGCCCAGCATGGGTATAATCCAGTAATTTGTCTACAAGTATTTGTATTCTTTCAAAATGTTGTCAAAAAATAAAAAAGTAGTTTAAAACAAAAGTTGTTTAATTTCATAAAAATATTATGCGCTTATTTAACTAGTATTAATGCAGTGCCCTATGCACCATTAGGTGCGACTACGGGAATGAATGAATGAAAAAAGTGTTATTTTCAGTCACTTACTATATTTCGTATTTCAGAAGGGAGTAGGACAGCGTGTAAGGGATAGGGTTTTCAAAGTTGGTTCAGCTATCGAAGGCTTGCTCGCTAAGGCTGTTAGAAAAATTAAACTATAATTTATCGTAACTACAAAACATTTACGACTGATAAAAATTGTTAACGTCAACACTATTTTTACACTTCGTAAACAAGCAATATGAAAATTTATGTAATCTTCAATCGACGATATAGTATGTACCTACAATAGATTAATAAAAAATGCTTAAAGATGTTGTATTATTTTGAAGTTTTTTGAAATTGTTTTTATTTATTTCTAAGCAGGTTAAATATAACTGCTCTAAACCATGCACCAATCTAAGACATGTACTCAGAACAGCATAATGTACAAAGGATTCAAAAGTAAAGAACTACCGGAGCCTGTCAAACAAATTAACGGATTAAATGAATTCAGAAGGAACCTTAGTAAAATACTAATGTAATACAGCAAAGTTTCTGAGCCATAAATTTTGGATGCCACAACAATAACGTATTGCAGTTATATCAAGAATAACGTATTGCAGTTACCTTATTCAACCAGGAATCATGATGTTTTTATTTGGAATGGTAACAAGAATAGAACCACTTGCTGGAATATTCGTAAGAAATTTTATTTCTTACGCTATATATACGAAATTAAGATATTTGAAATCAGTGTATACCTATTTAAAACATAAAAAGCATCTTTGTGATCTGTTCTATCTTTAAATATTTAGAAGAAGAAAAAAAAAGTATTTTGGTAGCTCTAAGAATTTTTTTTTATAGCTAAATAAATATGTACAAAACAACAAACAAACCTGCACTTTTTAAGATATGATGTTATTAATTAAATTACTATTTATTTTTAAAAATTTAAAATATATTTTTCTAAGTATAATGTGAAGGTATACTGTGTATAGTTAGTAAGTTTCTATATTTGCGGATAACAGTTTAATTTATAAGAATAATTACAAAAATTAACATGCGTTTATGTTTGTTTTCTTAGCTAAGACTGTGATCTTGATAAGCGTAGAAAATAAATCAGCTTTAATTGATTGTAAAGTAGGGACCTAGTATCAAGTATACCTAGACTGTGATGTGAAGTATCTATAAGTAAGTAAGTATCTATAAGTAAGTAAGTATCTATGAGTAAGTATCTATAACTATCTATATATCTATAGTATCTACTCTTAGTATACCTAGACCTAGGCTGTAATTATAATTCAAGGAGTCTAAGTAATTAAGATGCTAGTTTTTACATTTCTTGGGACATATTGTTTGTTGGGAAACAGAAAAGTAAATACAAATGATACTTTTTTTTACAACAACATTTTGAACGAATACAAATACTTGAAGACAAATTACTGGATTATACCCATGCTGGGCTGATGATATTATTGATATCTCAACAGAGACAGAGAAACTCTGGAAACGAATGTGGGTTATCTAGGCGTTTACAGGGCTTATGACCTGTCATTGACTGGGTTAAGTGGCCACTTGCTGTATTACAACATTCCCCATTCCGCCCATCATTCTAAAATTCTTCTAAGACACCTATTCTCTGCACTCAGAAGTCTGCTATCTTGGGCCCTGGTTAGGTGCCATGATTCGCAGCCATAGAGGAGAGCAGGTGTGATCTTACTTTCATGTAATAAAATGATCAATATACACTGCACTCGGTGTACTGATGCAGTGCCCTATACACCATTGGGTACGAATAAGGGAAAGTAGTATCTATCTCTATTGATAACCTATACAGGGTGTAACAAAACTCGTTGTACAAGCGGGAAACCAGTGAATCTACATCATATTTGGAGTCGATTTTGTAGAATAAAATTTTTTGATTTGACCCTTAGTTTTCGAGAAAATTGAGTAAGAAGTTGATTTTTTTTTTCGAAATATTGTTGCAAATTGTTATCAAATATCATGTATTTACTCAAATAAATACTATCCATAAAAAAAGCAAAATTAAAAACGCGTTTCAACAAGAATTGGAGCAATTTTACTTAATCTGTCATACTTATGAAAACTTTTGTGAGAGAAAAAAAAAAATTTTTTAAGCTCAGATTAAAAAGTCCTATTACACAATCGTCTCCAAATACAATGTAGATTCACCAGTTTCCCGCTTGTACATCGAGTTTTGTTACACCCTTGGCAAACAAAATTGTCAGAATTGTGTCACCTCCGCTTGTGAAGTAAGTATAGCCCGATATACCTACATCTTGGGTTACAGCTAGCTCTGTATATAAACTTTATATCTACAGAGCTGTATAGGTACCTACAGGGTACAGTTCCCTTATCGAATGGCATTAGACTCTCGTTTATCTTTATTATGCCCATTGACCAAACTGCATTTAACGCCTGATAGTGCCCGGTAATACTCAGAAGGAACCTGTTTACAGCTGGAGGTGTTACTTTACTGATAGCTGCATACTGCATACTGCATACTGCATACTGGACAAGAGCGTGACATTGAAAACGTCGTGTTATGCATTATGTTCAATGCAAAAAGTTATCGTAATAACAATAGTAATAAATCGATAATTTATTACGCGCTTTCGTCAAAAAACCATCTCAAATGCGCTGTACTTTGATAATAAGAATTAATTACAGAACTAATTAAATTACTATTACTACTACTTTCCCTTATCCTGACCTAATGGTGCATACGTATAACGGGAGGAGTGGAGACGGCAGGGGGAGGCCTATGTCCAACAGTGGACCTCAACGGGCTGAAATGATGATTCAATGGTGCATAGGGCACTGCATTGGTCCTCCAAGCGCAGTGTATCTTAACCATTTTTATATTGCAGTGTCCTATGCACCATTTAGATTAAAGGAAATGAGGAGATTATCTGTTACATACACGTTATTTCGCAGTATTATATTGTCTAGAGAGATAAATTATATTATGATAATACATTATACTGTCAAATTAACAGTAAACATTGATATTAAATTCATTAGGTTTCGATAACAAGCAGTTACAAGTTACGCTTGGTAATATCATTAGTTTCTCGTAAGTAATATACATAATTACGGATATTTTAGGTATGTGTCGTGTGTAAATCCTAGTAATTTTATAGATCGTATGTTTTCATAAAGGAAATTGTTAATATATCTAATAATGTAAACATGCTTTCTGTTTTTTTACGTTTTTAAAAGCATTTAATATATCAATATCTACTGCGTTTACATGAAAAACATTGACTGTCAGGTTAGCCAATCGTCTGGTCGACCATTCAATGTTCCTAAGAGTTTTCGCTTTATATTATTTGTATTTTAAAAACTAAGGAAGAAAACTTCAATATGTAATTAAAAGTGATGATTGGCGATTAAAAATGATTTTTTCGTTATATTATTTTTGTATATTAAAATAAAGGTTACTCCATAACCACTCATTGAAATATTATAGTTACCCCATAAAACTTCTAGTATAAAAACATCAAGGATCACAAAAGTAATTTATTATAAACTATTTAAATGAAAAAACTTTGTTTTTAACTACTTTTTTATTATTAATCTAACTCCCGATCGGTTTCGAGGCAACGCGTGTCTCTTTTTCAAGAGTACAAGGGAATTTTGTTATGATTCTGGTAACCATGAACTTAGTATGTATGGGTAGGTCATGTAATAGAGTTAATAGGTAGAATTCATTAATTGGTCGGTAGGGAGAAGTTGCCATTAGGCAATAAACTTGCCAGTGTATACAATATTGTATAAAAAGGTAAATAAATAAAAATGGGTAAGTGCATAGGGATATATAGGGATTCATTATACCATATCCGCTCCCTATGTGGAGCATACGGAATTCACAAACTGCCTCCAGGCCAAGCGATCGGCCGCCAGATCCCGCGCATCTTCCCAAGTCAAGTCCACGTCCCGCAGCTCTGACGCAAACTGCCGACGAATTGTCAACAGTGGACGACGGGACGCCGAGAACCTGATGCCTTGTAAAATAGGCAAGCATGGTTAAGGCTCTCGGGAGGCATACGTAGTATATGGCCTAGCCAGCCGAAACGCCTTCGCCGGATGACAGTAGATACCAAGGGTTACTGTGTCCGTTGCCTCACCTCTGTGTTCCTTACAAAGTCAAACCACCGCACACCTAAAATTCTTCTAAGACACCTATTTTCAAAACTTAGTATTCTGCTGTCTTGGGCCCAGTTAGGTGCCACGATTCGCAGCCATAGAGATGAACAGGTGTGATGCAGGAGTTATAAAGGTGGAATTTTTTTTAACCGAGTAAATATCCGATCTCCAGACAGCTTTCATACTGTTGAATGCGGCGCCCGCTACTCCAAGCCGCACTCCCAGTTCTTTCTGAACTCTGCCGTTTTCTGTCATGTACGCTCCCAAGTATTTAAAGCTTTAAAGCTAAAATATATAGGGATACTTTTATATTATTTTTTAGTGAATCCTTCAAGGTATGTGCTATGTGCATCGCGTCATCACGTCACTAATAAAGAGTTTTGCTAATTTAGTTGATTATACCGTGAAATACTGAAATGCTGGAGAGTATCTTTGTTTCCCCGGCATAAAATCTGTAATTAGACGAAGCAATTTACGTTTCTGAAATCCATGACAACCATTGTTGGCAAAATGGCTTCCTGTCCGTAGTTGGCGGGAAAACAAAACCGCCATATTTGTCTCGTGTGGGGAAAGGAAACTAGAAACATTATCTAGATAATATGTAGGTATGTGTAATGTGTACACACGACCAACTCAATAATCCAAATATAACAGATAACTGCGTCGTATTTGGTGGCCATTGTCCCAATAATTATGATCAATCATTCCATTTAACTAAAAACTTGGATATTAGACATTAACCGGAACAAATGTTTGAAATTTTATTACTTTATTGCAATGTAACGATGTGCGATGGTTTGTATCCTAACTACATTTTTTGAACACGTATGTAAAACTTCATATGGGCTTGTTTATACCTACAAAGTTATATCCGTTTATACATAATCCATCATTATTGTCTTTGTATGTATGTATCGAAAATATTTTTTTTATAACTAACTAACTAACTAATCATCACGCCATTTCGCCGTAAGGGTAGGCAGAGAGATAGAACGCCACACCACTCTGTCCTGGCATACTTCTCTTGCTTCCTCCACATTCATACATGTTCTCATGCACGCACGTCGATTATTCCGACTTCTTACATGTCCACTTTCAAGCACTTGTTTTTTTTTATCATGCCATGTCTTTTCGGGCTTCCTCGATTTCTACATCCAGGCACAGTCGCATCATATATTTTTTTTAGCCGTTCTTTCATCATCCATTCACTCTGCATGACCGAACCATCGTAAAAGACCTTTCTTAATTTTGTCGATAATGCTTTGATACAGATCTGACTCTTCAATAATAATTTATTAGGTACTTACAAATGTTAAGATCACAGAACAAAAATTACATTATTAGACACAATAGTGAAAGTCATATCATACATTAAAATATATATTTATATCACAGCCTTACCCGTCGAAATAACAGCAAAAAATTCTTAAACAAAGTATTTGACTAACTTATTAATTACTATTCATTATTTTAGATACATATAGTTTATTAATCGCCTTCAGCAGAAATGCCGTGACAACAAACTGAGTTGAGTTATATTTCTTGAAGTTGTCTATGAAACTTCATTAATTAACTAGTTTTTTAAGCTAGACAAACATGCATTATTATTATTATAGTGATTCCTCCAAGCATGCAAGCTACTATCTTATTATAATAATAAAAAGTGTTAATAATACAGGTATATTTACACACATAGATTGATAGTGTGTACTGCTGTATAGATGTTAAAAATACATCGCTACAAATATTACTAATACACTAGCTTATTTATAATGACTGACCATGTAAAGTTAATAATATTAACATATTGAAAAATGTAAATAATACGGTTTCAGACATCACAATTTACAAAAAAATTGCCTGCAGCGGTGGCTCGTATTTTATATTTTAATAAAATAGAAATATGTTTTAAGAACATCAAGATGTAATAGGTACCTTTTTTTAAATTCTAGGTAAACACTATGTTATATATAAAATATAATATAGCCCGACCGACTTACTCGTAATTTTATTATTTATTGTTTCGGCTGGCTGAGCCATATACTACGTATGCCTCGCGGGAGCCTTAACCATTCTTGCTTATTTTACAAGACATCAGGTTCTCGGCGTCCTGGTCGTCCACTGTTGACAATTCGTCGACAGTTTGCGTCAGAGTTGCGGGACGTGGACCTGACTTGGGAGGATGCACGGGAGCTAGCGACCGATCGCTTAAACCTGGAGGCAGTTTGTGGATTCCATATGCTCCACATAGGGAGCGGATATGGTATAATGAAATGAATGAATTATTTATTTATTTGATTTTCTAAGTAATTAATAAGGTTTGGTATGAAAAGTGATTCAATTTTTATTTAATTTAATATATTGATAAGTATGGAAGCATCCTGCATCCTTCGCGCATCCATGGATGCGGGCCTGACGTGGGAGGAGGCGAGAGAGCTTGCTGGTGACAGGGTCTCCTGGAGGGATCTAGTGATGTCCATATGCTCCACATAGGAGCGAACGTGGCGAAAGGCGCCATATTATTTTGGTGTGGGCTATACCTTCAAACAAGAATTCACTAGAAGGGGCTAAAAACATATGCTTCCTAGGGTTAATTTCAAAACACCTCTTATTATCAAATTCCACCCTTTAAATTTTCCAAAACTTAGGCCAATACGATGACCTAAGTGACGTAGATGTCTAGTGATGACGTAGACGCCTATTGATGACGTAGTGAGTGCCTCAGTGGGTAACTTGACACCTAATATGGTATGGAATGTCACGTCTCTGAAATTCCTGTTCGAAGGGCTGTACATCCAAAATTACTCGCAAACAACAGACATTTAAACGCATTTGATTTTCGTAGGACAGCAATAAAAAAATCTCCGTGGCACATTTACTAATATAGATAGATTATTCCGCTCATAAAAATGAAAATAATTAAAACTGTAGTACATTAGGAAATTTTTCTGATATCGCAGACCAGAGTTTCCTTTGCACTTAAATCAATTGGCACATTGTTTGTAGCATACATATTATATGTATCGAGTTCCCAAAATGTTCGTGCCATTGGTCGTCTGTTTCTCTGCTTCAATTAATGAGTTGATTACAGGAAGAACTAATCCCAGCAGCCCTTAGGCCCGGTCCTTATTATTTAGGACACTTATTAATTCATTTAAATTGGACGACCAGCGATAAAGGTTTTCAGCTGACCCGACCGTGACAATTATGGCAAATAGCGGGCATGTCCATAACTGATTTTATTGTAACATAATTAACTTGTAAGCACGTAAGGACTACATAAAAATGCATCATAGTATAAATGGTAATTATTTTTTTTGTACAAATAAATCCAGTTTTCAATTGATTAAAAACATGTTAATTTATTGTTAGGTTTGTTTTAAATAATCTCTATTTTATTTTTGTTTTCTATTCGTTTTCATACAAATAGCTATCTTTTCTTCATATCGCTATTTGTATCTATATAAGTCATAATGTATTAATTAAGAATTAATAGCAATTTATTAAGGAAAATACACGGTAGAGTTTTGATCTTTCATTTCGTTCTTCAAATCCGTCCGGGAGTTTCTCAGAGTTTTTAACGGCTACAAATTGGGTGCTTTTAATATAAATTTGAAAAGTTTAGTCTTTATCTCATGTTTGAACAATTGCATGGTGGAGTTTAAGATCAATCGACATATTTCAATTAAAGATACGTCATCTAATCGATGTCATTATTGACTTGATGCGTAAATCGTAATTATCTTGATGGAAGAAAAGTAAACAAAGTAATGCCTCCCCAAGTCTACTGTACCAAACTTAGTACCTACTTATCCTTGAATGAGCTAGTTGAGAATATTTGTTCGGTTGGTAATTCAGATTACCTGAAATTACCCACTTTACTAATCAATATTTATCTTAAGTCACGTGAAAATTCTGAATTAAAAACAGCGAAAAAAACATGTAAACACCATTGAGAATTTGAATTTTTCTTGTTTTAAAATGTTTATTTAATATTAGTTTTGATGAATTGACGATATACAGAGTAAATACTGCAAGAGCGAGGCCTATGTCCAGCAGTGGATGACTATGGCCAATGGCTGATTAAGACAATGTAGATATTTAAATCTATTATAAATGCAATCTTCGATATACTCTTAATAAAACATTATCTTTAATTAAATTAAAACTGTAATACTAATTCTCAAAACACGTTTTCCTTCTGCAAGCAAGTTTCCACAGGTCAATAGGTCAGTGTGACAAGTCGCAGTAGCTACCTAATGTTTTGACAGTTATAGACCGGGAGTCTACTTGTGAAATTTAATGGTGTTATGTTTTGACGTTATCTTAGAAATATTAATCTAGACACAATAACAATTTGTACTATCCTTGTGACTGTTTTGCATCCCTCAGTAAACAAATTCACGTCATGAAAAGGTTTGATATTCAACGAACACTGCTAAAGGCCGAGTCATAGAGCTTAAACGAAACCTTAGCACAAGTTAGAAGATTGTCTCTTGTCACACGGAATCCCACTTGAAACTCAGTGAAAATCATAATAAAATGGTTCTTGCTAAATTCTTTAGTTTCTTTTGTAACACAGCCCAATTCTTACATAGTACATTACATTTTTCATTGGTATTTTTGTAACGCTAGCGGTTTGCATATTTTTATTTTGTTATTTAAAATATTTAGATCGTTCGAAGATAAAACAGTAGAATGAATTCCTCTGAGATAAAAGGCCATAGGATTCAAATTACTAACCTAATAAATAATTCATTTGATCACATCAGTTCGGCATTGGAAGTTTCATAAACCAGTTTCTTACTCAAAACAAAATGTCCACTAAAACTGCACTGGTTTTAACTAGTTTCAACTATGAACATTATTTTCAATAACAGCATTAGTTTATAAGCGCAGTAGATTTTTAAATTAAAAGTAAAAATAGGAAACTAAGTTGATTGTAGTCGAAACAGATTACGTACTTATTACTTTAGCATTCATATAAATCTCACTTTATTCTGGACTTCATCGACGTAATTACGGAATTTTTATCTAAATTGGGAAGACATAGGAAACTGGCAGCCTGTCACTTGTCAACTGCAATTTGTGGATTAGAATTTTTCTACCTTTATCCAACCCTTTTTTATCAAAAGTTATTTTTAAATCGTCGGAGATACAGTTTTATTAAAGATGATAGTCAGAAAGGTCGAATTATTGTGTTACATGACCATGACATGGTAAACTAATTATGTGTATTGTTCGTTACATATTTTATAACCAGTAAAGGTTGTAAAGCCTTTATATTCGATCAAAACGAGTTCATGTTCGTTTTACAATTCTGAAAAAACGTAAATAAAAAGTGCCATAAACGGCAACTTCCTTATTAATTTTTACTTTATTTATATTTATCTACGAATGAAGCGATGATTTCAAATGGTAATTACGTATATTATGCATCTTTCTGTTGATGTGTTCAATTAAGTAACTTCCTTACTATTCCATTAATTTAGACTTTGTTATGTGCTAAAAATAAAACAATAAAACTAGGATGTTTCAATTTTTTTAAATAAACAGACATCCGGAAAGTGTGTATGTGCATATCTTAAGTTTGGTTGTTGTATTAAGAAGTCCCCTTTGTAAATAAAATAAATGAATCGATGAAATTCAATCAGGGTGCAATATACTGTACCACTATAGTGATGCTGGGGTTTTATTTAATTTGTTTCTTGATTAATTCCGTCCATTATACTAAACATATCGTACTAACATACATGTCGGCAAGTGATAGAAGCCTTATAAAATATGGTAGGTCCTCATGCTTCAATAACACGAAAAATACATCATGTGTGAAAATGTACAAAAAAGCCAAATGTACTTTTGTGATCTACATATTGCATAAATAACAAAAGTGATAATCTTTCTTATGGGTGTCATCGAATGTTTACTCGGTCAAAACAAAATTCCGCCTTTATAACTCCTGCATCACACCTGTTCTCCTCTACAATCTTTTCAATCTTTTCGTGGCACCTAACCAGGGCCCAAGAAAGCAGACTTCTGAGTTTTGAGAGTAGGTGTCTTAGAAGAATTTTAGGTGTGCGGTGGTTTGACTTTGTAAGGAACACAGACGTGAGGCAACGGACACAGCAACCCTTGGTATCTACTGTCATCCGGCGGAGGCGTTTCGGCTGGCTAAGCCATATATTACGTATGCCTCCCGAGAGCCTTGACCATGCTTGCCTATTTTACAAGGCATCAGGTTCACGGCGTCTTGGTCGTCCACTGTTGACAATTCGTCGGCAGTTAGCTGCGAGACGTGGACTTGACTTGGGAGGATGCACAGGAGCTGGCGGCCGATCGCTTGGCCTGGAGGCAGCTTGTCAAATCCATATGCTCCACATAGGGAGCGGATATGGTATGATGATGATGCACCATGCACCGCTCTGAAGCGGTAAGCAGATAAAATAGAACGCCACACTATTCTTATCTGGCACACGTCAAGTAAGAAAACTTCACGTAGAAATCCATTATTATTACAAACGTTGAATTAATAATCAGGAGAAATATTATCATTTTTCTCCACGTAAAACGCAAACTATAACATATTTACTGAGTTACTGCATTGGTTTTATGCAATATGTAGATCACAAAGTACCTAGTTCAAATAAAACCATAAACCTAATAATCTGATAATTGATTTGCATGCTCGGCTGTACAAATGTGGTTCACTATAATACCTAATACTATATACTCACTGTCCGTTTAACTACATTATCCGTCCTTATATTATACGTAATGACGTCACTACCATGCAAAACTTCCGAATAATTTGATTGTCCTATCTGTTGAGCTATTTAAGTGTGATAATTCTATGCCCATGAGCCGAAAGAAATTCCGATTTGTCCTTGTGTCACTAAAATAATTTTAAACGTAAAACAAGTAGTTGATTGATTTTAAAAATACAGCCAAAGGTTGTACAGATTAAAAACTTGTTTGGGGGTTGAAGGAAAACGTATTTGTGATAAAGTTTTCACAAATTATTCGCGTTGCGTTTACAATAAGCAATCTATTGCCTAATTTACTAATGTTTTGAAGCCTGTTTATCTGTTTATGTATAGTAAAAAACATTTTCTAGCAAAGGTTCTTAGGGGAAATGTTGAATTTAAACCTAAATCATTGTTCTTACTCCGAAGAAAAGATTGTTGAATCCTGTTAGGTACATAGATGATCTTGCGAAACACGCATCATAAAGGAAATTTAATATAATACGTAGTAGGAAATTTAATATAACACTTAGAATATTGATTTGTCATATTTTATGAAAATTTTACTCTTTTGATACTGTTAAAATTGCATTTATTTTTCGTGCTATTTTTTTAGTGCTATTTTCAATTTCA
The DNA here is from genome assembly GCA_022494985.1 of Micrasema minimum. NCBI lineage: Eukaryota > Metazoa > Arthropoda > Insecta > Trichoptera > Brachycentridae > Micrasema > Micrasema minimum. Next base: position 39,196 of record JAGVSP010002718.1, read on the forward strand.
TTATGAAAATGAATTCCAGTAAATACCTAGTGCCCTCAGACAAAAGCCAAGAGAACGATTTTTATTTTATTTTATTTTACTTTTTTTAAAATTTTTTTTTTTACATAAATATTTTTTATTATTACTATTTTTTATTTATTTATTTATATATATATATTTTTTTAAAATTAAATTTTATGTTTAACATAATATTTTTTTCTTTTTTTTATTAGATCTTGTTTTTCTTCTTTTTTGTTTTATGTATGTACTGTCTCTAATTTTGGTGATTCTTTGTATTTCGCATCAAGTTTATTCACTTGCATAATTATTTTACATCCTGTCTCTTATGAAAATCTGATTACTTATGATAAACCAAAGTTAGGCGTGCATATAATCTGTATTATTTCAAATAGTAGGTATTTATGGATCTTAATCCCTTTAATGTAGGCTAATATTGATAGAAATCATTTCAATAACAAATAATGAACAAAACGAAAATAAAGAGAAACAGAATAGGTAAGAAGTAAGCAACATCACTTTAGTAAAAAATACATTATTCTGTAAAAACCTTATTAAAATGCAGTCAAATTTTAGCTAGCTGCTAAGAATGAGTAATACAATGTTTTTTTAGAGCAACTTCAACTATTTAATGTTTGTATTATTGCGTAAGTTCTATTACCACCATAACACGAAAGGACAACATTTACAAAATAACATACCTACCTAAATATTACTGGATATTTTTTGAAAAAATCAAGCCAAAAATGGAGAATAGAAACTGATTACAGTTTGTGAGAAACATTACTATATTATTTAAACATAAAACCTTACCTTCAATATGTAATTAAAAGTGATGATTGGCGATTAAAAATAAATTTTTAAAATATTATTTTTGTATATGTTAAAATAAAGGTTTCTCCATAACCACTCATTGAAATATTATTGTTACCCCATAAAACTTCTAGTATAAAAACATCAAGGATCACAAAAGTAATTTATTATAAACTATTTAAATAAAAAAAACCTTTTTTCAAACTACTTTTTTATTTATTAATCTAACTCCCGACCGGTAACGGGGCAACACGTGTCTCTTTTTCAAGGGTACAAGAATGTTCTTGTAACTCTAAATTTTATTTCTAAAAATTCAGCTGCCCCAATCTTCAAGTCTACTTGAAGAGAGTCGTACGCTAGTAATTATTATTTAGCTCTATAAAATGAAGATGAGTATCGTTTCCATAATTATTATTTAGCTAAAATAATGTTTGTTCTTATCACAGAACAGAAAATGAAAAGTCTGCATTCAAAATTGGTGAAAATTATTATTATTAGTGATTCCTACAAGGTGTAAATTGTATTTTGGTTAGTGGCAACACCAATCGGACGCCGGACGTGAACAAATTTTTAAATTGAGAATAAAAGTTAAATAATTTTGAATAGATCTTTTAATTGTTTTATTTTTTATCGATAAATAATTTCACTAGATACAATATCCTACCTGCAATATCACAAGGTCATTTTTCTTTTCAAGGAAATAACAAAAACCACATTAATATGGCTTTTGTAAATACGTTATTTAAAATATTTTAACAATGATATTCCAGAAAACAACTGAACAAATACGTTAGAAGTTGGTAGTCATGTGAATATTTATTGATTTACATAGAAAATGAAAAGGCGTAAAAATCGTATGTACCTAGCTAGAAATCAACCCTTGGACCAATTTTTATTGTAACACTTCGCGTGTACCACTAATCAGTCAAATTTTACGTAACTATCGAACAAAAAAATACGAATGACTAACAGCGTAAATTAATCCAAAATTCAAGATAACCAACCATTCCTATTCCAGTAATAGGGTTCTTCCCGATAACATGAATATCCTTGAAAACGCTATAAATATTTAAAGTATATTTTTTACAATTCCAACGATATAAAACACAATGATCAAAAATTTTGTTTCATTTATAAATTTATGTTTTAAAAACACGAAATTACGAGTGACTTTTAACGCCCGTTATTGGCTAATGACGTCATACCCGTCTACCGTGGAAGGCGTGAAATTCATTCCGTAGTGAGCGCCTATATTGCTGTGACGTCACACCGCATGCGCGCTAAATGGAGGATTTTGCGAGCGATTTGAAAAAGCGCTATTTCAAACCGCGCTAAAAAATTCATATAAAATCGTAAAAATTTTTTAAAAATTCCCTTGATATTGTAATTTTTCAATCATTTTTAAAAAATAAAAAATCGGAAAGAACCCAATTTATTACAAACTTATTAGGTATGAATTTCTGTACTGTTTAGTATCTGTAGCGTAATACTAGTATGTAATTAGTATTTATTACTTCGTTTTCAGGTCATTAATTACCAAAACATACAACATTTAATGTACCGATGCAATGCCCTATGCACCTTTAGGTGCGGATAAGGAAGAAGGAGTATCTAGCACTTGCAATTCTTCAATTTTTTTGCCCATATTATACAAATTGTAAATGCGTAAATCATTAATATGATGCCTAACATATTTCGTGTGTAATGCATGCAAGTATAATGTTTATATACTACATTCAAAATATTCAATGGTTTTACATTATAATATTATAAAAATAGATACACGATACTTAATGTGTATCTATGATAACCTAATCGACCATAGTCGAGAATCAACATTCTGTCTATTAAAGACAAGCGATTATTGATTTATGGGACAACGATCTTCAAAGTTTAATTAATCATATTTTAATTACTTTTACTAAGACATGCAACACGTTATACTAAATACGACTACAGCTTATCTAAACTTCGAACTTGGACGATATTTGATGATACACTCGTAATATTGGTATGATATAATTTTTTACCTGCAGACGAGAATTTTTATGCTACACTGTTTATTGTATTGTATCTTTTTTATATAGCTATAAAAAAATATTTTAAAAATATTTAAAAAAAACAGTTTGATACAGCTAGTAATTACAATACCATTATTTCTAAACATTTGACCATAAACTACTTATTTTGATTTTACACTACACTATACTTATTTAAAACGTATATTTTACACATTTTTTTTAAGTAAATTTAAACTCTTCGCACATTTAACTTCATCTGGCAATTTTTCGTATTGCTTTAGTCCTTAATAAAATAAACTGTTCTGTGTTCCCCGCTAATCTATACTTTGGGAGACGAAAGTTTCTTCGACTCCTAGTCTCATAGTTATGACTGTCTTGGTTGTAGCTTAAATTTTATGTACCCACATTGTTTTTTAAAAATAGCATGTTTTTGTATTTTGTCAATCAAGTCGATCTCAATTTCAACCCGTATAAAATAATAATTCTCTGATTACTGTCATGAAAATCTGTAAACTTCCTTACTCTGTTTATCCTATCATAATCATAATATGAATTTTATTATTCACAACGCCTTCGGAAAATCGATTCAATGGGTAAAAAATGAGTGATAATAAAACCTTTGTAAAATACTCAATGTTTTGATAATTCCAATAATGCTTATTTAGCTGATGAGAAATAAACTTTAATACACTAGAAACATAAAAAAGTGTGTGTTAATATTAATGTTATTAATAAATAATGTTTTTCCTAATAGCTTCATATTTTAAAATAAACAAAAATAATTACTATGCATTCATGATTTTTACCGGTTTGTTCGTCTGTTTACGTATAGCCTGCGAAATTATCGTAAATAAATAATAATTAAACTTTTTCTACGAGGTTCGGAGATTTCTTTTTCCACACTTCTGGTTGAAAAAAAAAACAAATAAACATCTGCAAAATTTATGTGAATGAGATGAGGAGAAATCCTAATGTAAATTATCACTAAAATAATCAATTTAAATAAACAAATAATTACTTACAGAAGGAGAATAACACAACAAGTGGCTGAAGAAATCGCAAAGGCAGCTTTCCAAAACAGTGTTGAATTAAATGATGAAATATCAACGATTTTTAAAGTCTTTTTGATATGTTTTCTGCAATCGTCATAGGAGTGCTGAATCGTTAGATTCAGGCATTTTTCGCGGCGGAAAATCACTGAAATTGTCGGTTTCCACGAGCGGGAGCCTTAACGTTTTTACGAGATCAATCTGTTATATTAATCACAGCCACAACCGACACCGGGTGATGCTTGGAGTAATTAGTATAGTATTGAGTGAAGCACGTAGCACAACACAGCTCGGTACTAGGAGTTCGGGTATCGCGGACTGAATGATGGTCGGGAGTCGGCAGGTGGTTTAGTAAGGCTCGCATTCCCCCGTCTCGGCACGCGACCAATACGCAACCGGGGGACCGGAAGCTGATAGCTACATCAACCAGCTGATTGGAACTGTTTGGAGTTTGATTTTGCGGAAGCAACAAGATGAGTTACTTTGGGCTTTACGTTAGCTCAGATTATGAACTTTTAAATGAGGATTTATTTCAGGGTTCGATACTGTACAGTGTAAATTATTATTCATTCAGAGGAGTTTGTTCTTAGGAGGATTAGGGGTGTTCTTTGCTGTATGGATAGGTTTATTTACTTTCGAGATTTTCGTTAAGTTTTTACATTACATTTCATATTAATACCTAGGACTGCCGCTGAGGCGTAAGACTGATTATCAAAATCACTGCGCTTGGTATACCAATGCAGTGCCCTATACAACATTAAGTGCAGATAAGGATAAAAGCAGAGGATTTACCTATCGTTATTTTAGTGGATTTTCCTAAGGAATTTTCCTAAAGATGTATCACTCTAAATTACACCAGTAATGATTGCAGTCAAAATATAAACAATTTGTGTAAACTATTGTACTAGCAGCGGAACCTCTCAGTTTTTCAGTACATAACGTAATCACAATTTTCATTAGAAAAAATACAATTTTAGCAAATAAAACATGCATCGAAATTATTTCATTTTGATACTATGTGATTCTTGCTATAAAGTTTGTTTATTAGAAATTTAGTTTATTGGTTTGAAATAGCAATATTAGATTTTTATTTTGGTATTTGACTGTTATCGATTTATGTGGTTTATAAAAACTAAACGAATCTCATTTAAATCCTAGCAAAAAACCCATCTCCCGTAATGCTTTTTTATTAATTACTTGCTGGCCCGGCAGACAATGTTCTGCCCTTTCTGGTACGTGGCACAATAAGTTTGTTAAGGTCTTTTTATAAGCAATACCAATTTTTTTTAAAGATAACAATATTTTTAATAGCTATACTTATCTTTTCGACAAAAATTGTTGGAACATTTTACTACGTTTGATCAATCCGTTTGGACGGTTGGACGACCCCTATTATTAAAAAAGGGTGTTCGATTATAACCAACGTATTCCTTTTAAGGGGTGTTAGGCCAGCTCACGAATCATCAGAATATTCAAATATGACATTAGTCCCTTAGTTTTCGAAATATTGACACTTTTATGGATCTCCTGAAAATCGACGCCTTAGATCTGTTTTCCGAGTGCCGCATCTACAAATTTACACATTTTAAGATTCTAATTTGTGTTATACATTCCTGAATAACAGTCTAAAATACTAGTACGGGTTTACTTTTGCTGGGAAAAACCACTAATGTCCGGTTCATGAAATAAAAATATTTATTTCAGGTAGCGTTGACTCTTCACACTGAAAAAAATGTATGATGCTAACCTGAAAAGTAACTAATATACGATACGATCCTTTGAATATAATCCAGGAGTTTTATGATATGTTTTCCTAAACAAGTGATAATAAACAGGACAATTAGACGGATTCAGAATAATGTATTCATCTTCGAACAAGAATTCACTAGAAGGGGCGGATCCATACAAAATTTTCTAAAAATATATGCTTTAGAGTTAATTTCAGAACATCACTTTTTATCAAATTCCACCTTCTAAAGAACCCAGCACTTGGGCCAATACACGAAACGTGTGACGTAGAAGCCCATTGATGACGGTGTGAGTGACGTATTGCGTAACTAGACCTAGACACTTCAGACAAGGTGGTATTTTTCAATAAATTTTTGTTCGAAAATAAAAAAGTCATTATTGAAATAACGACAAAATCGTAACAGCGACGAAACTGGATATTGGATACACAAGCACCTATCTAATTCAAATTTATTGTACAGTAATTACTGTAACCATTATACACCGTTTCCCACGATGAGACCGCGAAACTCCAGAGGGTGATTATTCATGATATTCTGAGAAAAAAATCTTAATAAAGTTTTTCAAAAAACTCAATTCTAATTTCTTTAAAAAAATGATTAAAATGTGAATAAAAATTCACGCGTGTAATACCGTCCATTTTTGAACTGGCTAACACCACGTGACCTGCACCAATTTCAGATATGAAATTCGAATTTTGAATGTCCGCACAAGGCAAGGCGTTCGGTGACCAGAGCGGACCCCCACTCCTCCCCCGCCCACCGCCACTTCCCCGGCCACCGCTTTTTATTAATACTTTTTTTAAATTAATTATTAAAAATGCCCGGATCAAAAAACTTTATAAGGATATTTTTCTCAGAATACCATGAACAATCACCCTCCGAGTTTCGCGGTCTCATCGTGGGACACGGGTGTATACATGTCATATTGTAAACTTACTTAGCGCGTTAGGTTACCATGCATGAGGTCGCGTGTTCGATTATAGTGTTCTTTATAGTGCTTCTTTATAATGTCAGCCGTGATTCGTATTCAATAGTGCATAAAGGATTTTATGATGAGTTGTTCTGTATTTTTAAGTTGTAGGTCAGAAAATGTCGTTTCTAAACGTTTCGTAACAGAATAAACTTGTTAATATTAACATCATACCCCACTGGCTCTCAATTAGTGGTTCGGGAGCCTCTCTATCTTATTTTAAGGAAATGACGAAGATATTGCATAAAACTAAATAAGTATACAATTCTCGTTTATATCGCATACAGTACTTTGCCTACAGTCCCTTTTAAAAAAGGCATTAATATTAGGAACCATTAAATTATTTATAAATCTTTTTACACATTCTTGAATGTGTTCCATTGGAAGTACGAAGTTGCACAGTTATATCTTTGTATAATATAAAAAACCGTAGGGGTTTTATATATGTGACCGATAACTGTATAAACGGATTGACAAAACTAGATATAACCTGCGAATAAAAATATATGATGCGACGGTGCCTGGATGTAGAAGTCGAGGAAGGCCGAGACAGACATGGCATGATCAAGTAAAACAAGTGCTTGAAAGTGGGCATGTTAGGACTAATGATATAAAAAATACACGATCAATATCTCTCGCGCATTTAAATTATACCTGTAAATGTATTGCCATTCTCAGACATGTGTCTTTTAGTACCTAACAATAAAAGAATATTATGCATTTTATGCAAAACTTGTGTTCATAATTATTTTTAAATACAATGTTTCTAGGGCTTAAAAACCGGTTACTTTTATACATACAATTAAAAAATATATATAAATTTTAAAAAATAATTTATAGTGCATGTCATTTACTAAAGATGCTGAAACAGATTATACTTGTTTTGAAATACGATTGAAAAATTATTTAAACAACATTTTTGAAAATTAATACAAATACTTGTAGACAAATTACTGGATTATACCCATGCTGGGCTGATATCAGATATTATTGATATCCCAACAGAGACAGAGAAACTCTCCGAAAACGAATGTGGGTTATCTAGGCGTTTACAGGCCTTATGACCTGTCATTGGCTGGGAAAAATGATTTCCTATCCCTTCTTTTTATACTAAAAATAAGTAAGACATCTTTTTAGTTAGACCACTTATGTATGTAGTTTATTCCAGTAACCTGGTTTCGCTATCGCTAGCATCGTCAGACTGGGCTCCCCAGTCTTCTTTATTATACTTGTATACCTTTTCCTGTCTTTTCCTCCCTCCTCTCCAAGGTAGACTTTAGAGAGATATTCCTTTATTTTATGTTATATTATTTAAATTTATTTATGCGTTTATTAAATACCTTCTTCTTCTTCTTTCCCTTATTCGTACCTAATGGTGCATAGGGCACTGCATTGGTACACCAAGTACAGTGTATACTGTCCGCCTCGTAGCATAGTGGTAGCGCGTTTGGCTACCGTGCATTAGGTCGCGGGTTGATTCTCGTAGGAGATCAACATGAAATATGTATTTACATGTGGTTTTCATATTGATATTTCATCTGTGATACCTTGGACTGGTAATGAAGCGTACGACTGATCATCTTACCTTTACGTAATAAAATTATCAATATACATACACTGTATTATTACGTTCGTTTGTTTTTTAATGTTTTTATCTAAACCGTTACATAAAACGATTAGCCAAATGAAGCGGTTAGTTGTCAACCCTATTTGTTGGCGGCAAAATGTTTTATTTAAACTGTCGAAATATAAAAGTGATTTAATTTAGCAGTAAGACAAGGATAATTGATTTTCCAGAAATAGCGCGATACGTAGAACGGTCCATTTTCCGATTATTTGTTCACAAGGAGTTCATAAATATAACATTTAAATAATAAATATTATACTGTTTAAGTAAGTAATAATATCTAGTGTTTCTGTTTTTCCATATTTATTTTGTTTACTTCAATTTTTCAGAATCGGACTCTGCCTATAAGGAGGTAGCTATTTTACTAGTACACTGGTACCAATGGAGTGACATGTGTACCATTGAGTGCGGATAAGGGAGACTAGTATAGTAGTAACTAACTTACTAACTAACTAACTAACTAAACTAACTAACTAACTAACTAACCATTACGCCACTTTCCCGTAGGGATAGGCAGAGAGGATAGAACGCCATACCACTATGTCCTGACAGACTTCCTTTGCTTCCTCTATACATTCATACATCTTCTCATGCACATAACGCCGATTATTCCGACTTTTCACATGTCCACTTTCAAGTACTTGTCGTACTTGGTCATGCCAGGTTGTCTTTCTCGGCCTTCCTCGGCTTCTACATCCAGGCACGCTTGCATTTAATGTTTCTTTTAGCCGTTCTTTCATCACTCATTCGCTCCACATGCCAAACCATCGTAAAAGCCCTTTCTTGGTTTTGTCGATAATGCTTATTTCAGCCTTGAACTCTGCTCTTATTTCGACATTTGTACACCTATCATACATAGCCTTACCACACATTCGCCTGAGAGATCGCATTTCAACAGCGTTCAGTCTACTTCCATCCTTCTTTTTCCAACACCACGCTTCACTACCATACATAGTAGTAGTAGTAGCAGTATTATATGAGAGTCACGTGACTCAAACCGTTTCTCCATACAATTCTAGTCCTTGATGTACTCCCTGGAGTTTAGCTCAAAAGTAATAATTTTTTCACACATTTCCATCATGAGAGTGGTTGTATTGTCTTATTTATTTTAAATAATGTATTTTATCTCTTTGGATAAATAAGTTAACAAGAAAATAAACCGACGAAAACACGCTTTTTATCGATACTAAAAAAGTGTGAAAAATTCAATTAGGCGTCTAATGCTACATTTCAGGGGAAGACCTAGGACTAAGATTGTACGGAAAAGTGACCGCGGTCACGTGGCATCGTAATTATATATGTAAAAAAATAAAAAAGTCCTTATGTGTATTATTCATTTATTAATTAATTCCCTTATCCGCACCTAATGGTGCATAGGGCACTGCATATATAGTAACTACACTATTTAATGTATTTTAATCATTGTAGGTAAGATGATCAGTCTTGCGCTTCAATAATATTATAATGCATGTATTAATACATGGTGTAACAAAACTCGTAGTACAATCCGAAAACTGGTGAATCTACATCATATTTGTAGTTGAATGTGCATTTGACTTTTTAATCTGAGCTTTTCTTCTCGTAAATGCTTTCATAAATACCTACCGCAGATTAAGTAAAATTGCCCGAATTTTAATTAAGACTCGGTTATTGCTTTTGTTTTCTTAATGGGAAGTATAAATTTGAGTAAATAAATGATATTTGTTAACAATTTGTGAAAATTTCTCGAAAAATATTATCAACTCATTAAGCTGGAATATATTATTAGAGCCACGCCGCGTGTCGCCACGCTTCCCCCGCCACCGATCCCAGGAGCTCAATCACAGATAACTATCGACGTAGTTAAAAAACGTGCTAACCACGTGCTAACGCTTACGATTTGACCGATTCACAATGACATTTCGTTCAATACCGCGATTCGCCGAGCCGAGAAAATTGCGAACTGAGCCGAGCGAGGCCGATGCTACGCGATATAGCGGCTCGTACGTCAAACTGTCAAATCATCGCGCTTGCGGATTTGTTATTTATGTCGAGTGCTTTTCTCAATAACTTTGGCTTGCCCGAAAAACCGCCTAAATGCAATACGGCACTCGAGAGAAAGATTGTTGAATGAAGATCTGTGCGAAGATATATATTCGGGAAATGGCTCGCGACAAACGTTAAACATCCATGGGTAAGAAATCGTTATCAGTCGCTTTATTACAGAGTCAGGTTAGTGATCTGTGATTCGAGCAACAGGCCAATGTTTTAAAAAAATTTTTTTCTTCAAAAAACCCCCCGCCCTTGGTTCCCCTGCAAACTCAATATATCCGGTTTCAAAAATTTTTTTAAAATTTGTCAAATGGGGAAAAAAATTTTAAAAATTAATTGGAAATTTTTCCCCCCGGACAAGGAAACCCTTTCCCGGGAAACCCAAAAGTTTGGGTTTTAAAAGTTCCCCGGAATAACCTTACCTTTTCACCAATTTTAAATTAGATTGCCCCCAAAAAAATTTTTATTCTTTCAAAATGTTTTGGAAAAAAATTTTTTAAAAATTTCAAAACAATTTTCCTTATTTTCCCGAAAAACTCAACCAAAATAAGTTTAAAAACTTTTTCCATGGGTTTTTTGAATTGGGGAAAAGGGGTGTTTAATTTCAAAATTTGGCCAATTTTTTAACCCAGCCGACAAGGGAAAGGGAAAACCGGGTTTTGAATAACCCACCCTTTTCGTTTCCCCAAATTTTCCCCCTTTGTTAAGAGAAAATTAAAAATTTGAAAATCCCGCCCACGGGAAAATTTTAACCAAAATAAATTTGTTTTATTTTATTTGAAAAATTTTTTTGAAAAATTAAAATTTTTCCTATAAAATTAATTTATTTTCCCCAAATTTTTATAAAATTTTTTGGGAAAAATTATGGAGTTAAAAAAAAGGTTAAAGTGTTGAAATTGAAAAAAGGGTCTCTCACAAAACTTTTTAAATTGGGGTTTTATTTTTTTAATGGTTGCCCGGGCCTGACTTAAAAAAAGAAAAAAAAGGGGAAATTTTTCCGGGTTGGGTTTAGTAGAGCGACCCCTGGGTTAAAAAGGTTAAAAAATTTCTGCCTCCCGGAAATTTTGAAATCAAAAAAAGGGGGAAAAACCCAATTTTTGTTAAACAAGGTTGGGAAATTTCCCGGGAAAATTAATATCCCGGGGGGGGGGGGGGGGGGGCCAAAAAGGAAAAAAAAAATTGGTTAAAAAAAGGGTTTTGGAGGAAAGCATTTCAAAATGTTGTTGAAAAATAATTATTCTATAAAATTAATATTTTTTTCAATTTTCCATATTTTCCTGAAAAATGTCACCGGACCTGAGTCTATAAGACAATGCTTCATCGTCGCTTGAACTTGAGAAAATGATGCATCTCACTGTACTAATTGGTTCTGATTTATTTTAATGGTGCTCAGTTTTCTGACGTTATTTTGTAAATGGGAAATTATCCGGTGTTTCAGAACTCAGAGCGCCCATGCTTCATTTAATGGTGAATTACTGCCAAATCCATGATGAATTGAAATTAAGCATGCAAAAGTGTATTAAACATTGTGTATACAATACAAACCGATTCACATTTCAGGACCAAATATTATATCCGGAAAGCTAAATTATGTTTTAGTTATTTTTAATGAAATGTTAGAAAATTAAAAGTACCTATCTCTAAATATGTATAGGTATCCAATGGTGCATAGGACAATGCATATGGAAGCGAAGTATGGAGTTGGAAAAAATAAGGATGAAGAGTAGATTGATAATGCTAGTTGAATATGCGATCTCTCAGGCAAAAGTCTTGTTGGTAAAACTATGTATTGATATGTTCGCATAATGTTGAAATAGCGCAGGAAAGCAAAGGCTGAGCATTAGCAAATATCGACCCATAAATAAGAAAGGTCTTTTACGATTGGTTCGGTTCATGTAGAGCGACCATGGAAATGATGAAAGAACGGCTCTAAAAAAATCTACGCTGCGGGACGGTTTGCCTGGATGTAGAAGTCGAGGAAAGGGCCGAGAAGATATGCATGATCAGTTAAACAAAGAGCTTGAAAGTGGGCATGTAAGCAAGTCGGAATCATGGACGTGCGTGCATGAGACAAATGTATGCATGTGGCAGGAAAGCAAGCGGACGGATTGCCAGGACAGCAGTGGTGTGGACGTTCTATCACTCTCTGACCTACCCCTCGGGGACAATGTGGTAACCTTGATGGCTTATGTTCGTTAGTAAGTGTTTAGATGGTTACTCAAACCTGCCGGTAAATCTCATCAGCCGTAAGCATGATCAGTCTTACGCTTCAGTATTGTCCAAGATTATCACACACGGAACATATGGAAACCCTACGCTGTAAATAAATATTTCAACGTTGGGGTTTTTACATACATCGTCTAAACGAACTCATTGTCATCGTCTTTAATTTGTGTATTTGTATATAACTAAGTTCACAACAAACAGTTGAAACTAGAATACCTGGAGGGATTCATTATACTGCCACTCTCACTAGCATAGACGATGGCACAACGGAATCGTTACATTTTTTAGCCCATAAATTCTTCAATCTAATTGCCCAATATCCATAAAAGCTATCCACAAAAAGTTGTACATACGTTTCAGTGGGTAAATGTACACGACTGGCTGATAACATGGGAGTGGAGGAAGGGGTTGGTCATCTATTTAAAACATCCAACCATGATTAAAGTGAAGAACATTTATATAATTTTTATCTTTAATATGTATAAATATATTGTGATATCTATGTACTACGTTTTTTGTACAGTTATTTTATTATATTTATTTCCTAGTAATTGTCTATACTTAATTCCCTTTTGTATTATAATTATTTTAAACATTTTTAAAAATTAATTTCTTACAATTGTGAGTTTGTGTTATATATCATTTTGCATGTTAAATTATTTAGCGTTAGGAACACTTTTTCACTGTATATGTGTACTTTTTAATTATGTAACACTGTGGTCACATTTTTTCAAAATTAGTATTCATATTATAGTAAATGTACTTTTTTGTAATATATTTCCAGTTAGGACACGCGTTCTACTACATCACTGCACTACAACATTCTAACCTGTTATATTATTTTCAAAAATCTCTTTTTGTTCAAACAACAATTATATCAACGTATATATAAGGATAAGCCAAGCCCTTAACAGACATATTGTAGGTCTCTCCTTAGGACAAAGGTAGGAAGTTCAAGACGAAATGACTCGGTCTAATCATCTACTATTATTGATCTATTAATAAGCACTCTACTCTAATATTATTATCCTCACAGACACGTCGTGATACGACTAGTGTACTGTCACTCAGCCTTTGTTGATTTTCTCCAGTGTCCTGCAGCGCTGGTAATGCTAGGAAATAGAAAACTGAAAATTTATATTTATGCGTATTTCAAGTTAGTGTAGGGACTCCATAAGGCCATATCGTGGGCGTTCAGGGAGAAATCACACAGTTCGTGATATTATTGCGCTTAAACGAGTCGTCAACTCTTCTCTTCAGTGCTTTCATTTGACAACATTTTCAATGTGTACATAATCTTGTAGACAAATTTTTGGATTT
>JAGVSP010002719.1:0-27244 GCA_022494985.1 Micrasema minimum
GAACTGGCAGACACCGTTTTTAGAAAATTTTTTAATGACGTTTGTTGCACCAGGGAATGTAAATATACAATAAGTAAAAAGTATTTTTTTTTTACGTTTAAAAAACATTCAGTAAAAACAAATCTACTTAAAATTTTTTATAAATCGATAAAAGCCAAATTTTTAAGAACTCTTTTCCTAAGATCTGGGGCGAGTCCAATTACACAACTAAAAGACGATACAAATTTTTTTAAACGACAGTTTAGAAAAAGGGGAAAAGTAATCGATCTTAAAGCTTGCATAAAATTATAAAAGTCACCTGACACAACGCTAATAATTAAAACGGTCTGCGTGCCAAACACATTTCAGAGTTGAGCGCTTTTTTTCCAATACAGTTTTTGGGTTTCAAAACCCTTTCTCGTATTCAGAGAGTACAAAATTTAAAAAACAGGGACAGCCCCCGAAAGGCGAGGACAAAATTCGGAAGCTCCGTATGGGTTCAAGAGAAGGTTGTCCCCAAACTCATCACTTTGCTTTATATATAACTTAATCATTGTATGGTATGTTACTCAATAAAGCACAATTTTTATATATTAAGGCTATTTGGTCTACCTTTTTTTATTTTAAAATCTATTTTTTTTAATTTTTTTATCCGTTTGTCTGTTATTGTTCCTAACTAAATTCATTTAAAATATTTTTACTGTCGTAACCATATGTTTTCGCCGACCGTACCATTTACACTCAGTATATTTTTCGCTCTAACGGGACATTTAAAAAACATTACAAATATCTGTACAGTTTTTCTATCCGTATAAAGAGAGGGATATGCTGCGGAGTATGTGTGGATTCTTTAAATCCTCGCGAAAGGTTGAGAATTTCAGGCCCTTTTATATATATATATTGGGCCTGGGTGCTGCGTTGGGAATATTATGATTTAACCAAAAATGTTTCTATTATATGCCGTTCTGTGCTTGCTCCTTGGTATATTATAGGCGAAGTCCGGTATATTGTGCCTCGCGATAACGGCGCCAAAAAATAGAGATACCTTTCGCTATTTTGTTATAGAATAAGGTTGCAAATTTTTTGTTAGGCGTAAACTTCACTCTGCTGGCGGCCATAATTATTTGTTTGACAAACAGACGCGCTTTAAATATATAGGTTTAAAACAATTTTAAAAAAAAGAATATTTTAAAGAAAATAAACAATTATTGTAACAATCACTTTGTCCGCTATGCTAGTAGAAATAAAAACAACTTTATACTTCTGAATTAATTATCAAAAACACCAATTATACTAATTGTTATATGCTTGGTTGAAGCAGAAGAGTTTCCAAATTACTTTATATATCATATTTCACAGGTAATTGATTTTAATAAAAAAAAACAAACATTAAATTGATATTGCATATTTAATAAAAACATGGTAAATTATTTGTATAAACCAATACTAAAAAAAAAAATTAAACTTATAAACCAGTTTCTTAAATTTAGGTGAACATTGTAAAGTAAGTAATTTTATGTTGATAGTGAAAGTTGAAAAAAATAAAAATAAAAATAAAAAATTAGGCAACCATAAAAACAATGGAATTTGTTTCGCTGCAAACAACAAGCCAACTCGTGTTTGACAATCAAAAAAAAAAAATGACCAAAAAAAAAAAATAAAAAAAAAATAATAAAAAAAAAAAACAAAAAACTCGATTTTTTTTTTCTAAAAAAAAAAAATCTAGCTTCCACAACCCACGAAAAACCCATGGTTCGAGCTTTAAACCCACAAAAAACCCAAGTTTTATTTGTATTCCATGTTTTTTGGTAACAAAAAACCACATTACTAAAGAAAAAAAAGATAAACACCGATCGGAGACACTGAGGATCTGTGAGGGTGGCGCAAAATGAAAAAATAAAAAAAAAAAAAAAAAAAAAAAAACGCCTCTTGACTTAACTCACTTAAAAAAAAAACTGCAATATGCGTTACACCATTTGCGTTTTGCAAAAATTACGCCAACGGCATAAAATAGCGTGACTGACAGAGAGTCCCCAATGAACAATATAACATCGCGGGTGAGGTGGGACGATCAACTCATTGTCCCGTATAAAGTGGGCAAAAACATATACAACTGGCTTTGCTACAATTCACACAAATTCCGCAAAAATAACCCAATAATACGTACACCAATAAAATTATTATATATTTTAACCCCACCCCCCCAAAAAAACAACCCACCCAAAATTTTCTACCCAAATTCTTGCGTGATGAAACCCATTTAGACCCCCCCCCCCCCCCCCCTTCCCCACCCCCCCCCACACACCCACCCCCAACAGAACCCCCCCACAAGATAAATGTCCAGTGCCACCCCCCCGTGCTACCCCCCCCCCGCCCCCACCATTAACATACGTTCATATCCCCCCCCCCCCCCACGCACGCATAGATGACCCACCATACCACACATAAACAATGTTTCGTTTTATTGCTTTCTCAAATTGATTTAAAGCAAATAAATGTCATGATAAATTGTGCACAAACAATAGGGTTCTTCCCGATAGCATGAATATCCTTGAAAACGTTATAAATATTTAAAGTATGTTTTTACAAATCCCAACGATATAAAACACAATGATCAAAAATTTTGTTTTCATTTATAAATTTATGTTTTAAAAACACGAAAATACGAATGATTTTTAACGCCCGTTATTGGCTAATGACGTCATTCCCGTCACCGCGAAAGGCGTGAAATTCCTTCCGTAGTGAGCGCCTATATTGCTGTGACGTCACACCGCATGCCGCGCCAAATGGAGGATTTGCGAGCGATTTGAAAAAAGTGCTATTTAAAACGCGCCTAGAAAATTCATATGACATCGTAAAAATTTTAAAAAAAATCCCTTGATAATGTAATTTTTTCAATCAATTTTTTGAAATCAAAAATAAAAAATCGGAAAGAACCCCAATTAAGACTCTTTAAAACTAAATTAATTTACTTTACTTACAGTTTTGGCGTTATTTCCATATTTAAAGCGGTTATTAATAATCCCGATCGATAACTTTAAACGGATGTTTCCATTGTGAACGCGAAAACGTTAAACATCCATGGTGAGAAATCGTTATCACGTCGCTCATCGCATTAAGCACGTCGATAGTCATCTGTGATTGAGCTACAGGCGGACATGTTATTAGAAGGGTTAATATTTGATGTTATATAATATGTCTTCGTGAATTTCGACTTTAGCTATCAAGAATATTACTGTATTTTTTATTTATTTATTTAATTAGTGTGTACACATGGACAGGATACTATTTATGGCAATGGACTTGCCAAATAAGGCGCAGTTTTACTACTACAGTTATTCTGAGCGAAGGAAAACGTCCCGTAAAAAGGTAAAACTGCATGAAAAACTGGTGTGCTAGTTCTTATTTAAGCGACAGGAGCAGCATTAACCCTTTATGTAAACGTTATAATAGACAATTGGTTTATATGTATGCTTTTAAATACGTCCGCGTACAATAACATATATACATATTTAGCTAAATATACAATTTCCTGATGCAACAAACGATAATAACGTTACAATCAGCGTTTCAAAAATACACATCTTTAGCGTGTCTTTTTACAGCATCGGTAGGAGACTGCACAGTTTTTCTGAATGCATATCCTGTGGGGGTGGTAGGTTTTCGGAACAATAACGGACTGGCTCATATAAAGTGGGCATTAAATGTGAATTCGTCGAGCATATTATTATTATAATATGTTTTATGGCGGTCACATAAATCGTATGTTTACTGGATTTATGCATTTAAACAATGAAATCTTTATGTTTTATCGAATAATTGAGAGTCAAGTGAAACCACGCGCCTACGTGCATAGTTTTGTGATTTAGATAAAAATCAAGAGAAAATAATAAACAAAATACTCGATTGTACAGAGTCATGAAAAAAAAATTGTAGTTCAATCACTGATCGAAACATCCCTACCTTTATTTTCGTTTTTAGACAAGGTGTACACTACCAATCGTATGTTGACGAAAACCCGCGTCAATCCGCTGATTTGTGATCGATTGTAGGCGATTTTGTAAAGATTAAAATGTTGGCCTTGTACAAAGCCAAAATTTTTGTTCTTCTCACCAAAGTTTTCATAAGTTAATGGCATATAAGTAAAACTTGCTCAAATACTTCTTAAAATACTCCTTTTTATTTCATCTATCTTTATGTGCAATATTTATTGACTTAAATATGATATTAGAATACAAATTGCAAAAAAATGCTCGTTAATCTCGAAGAATTGCGGTTTTTATGCTCAGCTTGAAATATCTCTACCCAATCGAGGTGCGCAAATGAGATGGAAGTGAGAAGACCTATAACCAATCATGTCTCAAAATGTATTGTTACAATGAATATTATGGTATTTTCTAAGAATAAAATTGAGTTTATTTCACTTTAAAATTTAATGAATTCAAGAAGATTAAATTCGCCTTGACCTTGACATTTTTAAACGTAAAACGGCGCTATATAAATTATCCATAATATTAATAATAATAACAAACAAACGATCAGGCCATTTCTCCGCAGGGTAGGCAGAGAGGATAAACGCCAAACCACTCCTAGTGCGCAACTTGACCGCCAGCGTCTTTTTACAAGACGCGAACTATACCTTGGACTAGTACTGAAGCGTAAGATTGATCACCCTACCTGACTGTAATAAAATGATTCAGATACACTGCACTTTCAGTGCTTTTATGCACCATTGGGTGCGGATAATAGAAAGTAGTTGTAATGATAAATTTATTATGATGATTCTCAATTTTTGTTTTATTAATAATTTTCCCTCAATACTAAATTGTGAATTTGTTGCCTTTGCATATAAATGACCTCTCAATCGTTTGCCATGTAACATATTGATTGGATTACATCATGTTTCTAATATTAGAGACTCGCATGTAATCACACATGAAATATTAATACTGAAAAAACATTTTAAGCGGAACAGAAAACTGTCATCATCATCATCATCATACCCTATCCGCTCCCTATGTGGAGCATATGGATTCCACAAACTGCCTCCGGGCCAAGCGATCGGCCGCCAGCTCCCGTGCATCCTCCCAAGTCAAGTCCACGTCCAAACTGCCGACGAATTGTCAACAGTGGACGACCAGGACGCCGAGAACCTGATGCCTTGTAAAATAGGCAAGCATGGTGGCGGCTCCCGGGAGGCGTGCGTAGTATATGGGGAAAACGCCTTCGCCGGATGACAGTAGATACCGCAGGTTGGGTTGCCTCACCTCTGTGTTCCTTACAAAGTCAAACCACCGCACAACTTATATTCTTCTAAGACACCTATTCTCAAAACTCAGAAGTCTGCTGAGGAAGACGGCTGAAGAAAAAGAGGATAGAAAAAAAAACACAAAACGTTTTTTGGAGATTACTGCCTTTGCTCCCAAATGGCTGCGTATGTACATAAATAGTTGTATTGCTATGTGTGTTAGACTGTTGCAGCAATAAACATTGATTTTTAAAAAATTAATTGATGTTTAGATTTGCTAGACAAATGTATTGATTAATAGTTTTCCATTTGTCACTTTTATCACGATTATTTGTGATGTGAGATTTAACCCGAAAATGGTAGATAATCTATGTAATAATTGTCTTGAATTTATTTATTTATTTAAAACTTCATGTACACAACGGAATTCTGATACCAACCCTTAAGTATGGTAGTGAAGCGTGGTGTTGGAAAAAGAAGGATGAAAGTAGACTGAACGCTGTTGAAATGCGATCTATGTGTGGTAAGACTATGTATGATAGGTGTACAAATGTCCAAATCAGAGCAGAGTGCAAGGCTGAGATAAGCATTATCCACAAAATTAGGGACTTTTACGATGGTTTGGTCACGTGGAGCGAATGAGTGATGAAATAACGGCTAAAACAAGTTTAAACGCAAGTGTGCCTGGATGTAGAAGCCGAGGAAGGCCGAGAAAGACATGGCATGACCAAGTACGACAAGTACTTGAAAGTGGACATGTGAAAAGTCCGAATAATCGGCGTATGTGTATAAGAAGATGTATGAATGTAGAGGCAGCAAAGAACGTATGACAGGACAGAGTGGTATGGCGTTCTATCCTCTCTGCCTACCCCTACGGGGAAATGGCGTGATGGTTAGTTAGTTAGTTAGTCTTGTACAATTACATGGCAAGTGTACAGGGGCGGGTTTATTGCTTTTAAGCAATATCTTCCAACCAACCCTTAGTTATTTTAGTGATAATCAGTTATTGTACCGAGTATTGGTGGAAAGATAAAGCTTATTGCATTATTTACAAGATTAATACACTAAAACCCCACTTTATATGAGACAGTTTCTTGTTCAGAAAAACTACACAGTTTCTTGTTCAGAAAACTGTGCAGTCTGTCAAACTTCTGTCAAAAGACACGCTAAATATGTGTATTTTTGAAACGCGATTGTAAGTTATTATCGTATGTTTGCTCTCAGGAAATTGTATATTTAGCTAATTATGTATATATGTTATTGTTTTTTACGTATTTAAAAGCATACAATAAACCAATGTCTATTTAAACGTTTACATAAAAAACATTGACTGTCATGTCAGCTTAAATCTGACACTAGCACACAGTTTTTCATGCAGTTTTACCTTTATACGGGACCGTTTTCAGACTGCACAGAAAACTGTGTAGTAAACTGCGCCATATAAAGATAGCTTAAAATATGACATCAGGAAATTGAATAGAGGAAGGAAGGAAAGGGGTAGGGAAGAGAATGAATGAAGGATGTTTTAAAGTTTTGAGGAGAGGTCGTAATACTTTAGACGTTTCTCAAAAACAAATAAGGATAGTGCATCTTTTAGATCCCATGGTAAATCGTTCCATAGTCTTGCAGCCTGGACAGTGAATGATTTCGTTAAAAAGGAAGTGTGATGCCTAGGAATACAGAGTGTTTTTTCATTCGATGACGTAGTGATAGTCCATGAACAGAGAGGTGAATTGTGAAGTCTGTCCTCATTTCGACACCGAGCATACATATTATGAACAATTGAAATATTGCATATCAACAACATTTTGTCCATTTTCGTCCATTTGGTCTACATCTGGTAACACATCTGGTGATGGTTAGATGGTTCATTATTACGTGTACATCTGTTTATTTAAATACTTACTTCTGCCCTGCGATTCCGGTCGTAAACCCAAACGTCACTAGACGCCCATTTCTCGCCGAACTGTCAAATCGCTGTCAAATCATCGCACGCCCATGTACACTTGTGAATTATGGTGTCAATACTCAGCAGCAAGCTGGAGTGCAATAAGAGTGCAGTATAATAACGCCTTTAGAATACTGAACCGCTTACCAAGGTTCTGCAGTGCTTCCGGTATGTTTGCTATCTCAGGAATAAACTCCTTTGAAGCCACGGTGCGCTTTAAAGTGGCCAAAACTTCAGGAGTCGGCTGTTTGGGTGCAGGAGTGGGATGGTCCAAGCCGCGCTGCTGTACGCGGACGGCCCACTCCTGAAGCATTGGTCCAAAATTTAAAATTTTTGACCACTTGATCACATTATTATCTTTTTCTTTTATTTTTATGTATTTTTTTAAATTTTATTTTGTTTAATTTTATTTTATTATGTACTGTATCAAAGATGATGTTAAATAAAAGGATAATTATTATTTTTGATAAATTATTTTTAAATCGTTTATCTCTAACCTTACTTATTCGACGAATTTGCTTCTCCAAAAATGTTGATCTTTTGTCTTGTGGAATGCATAGACCTTCAGATTTTCTACCAAGATTCTACTCTACTTTGAAGCCAAAAATCCGACTCCGATTTAGACAGTTGAGTGACAGTTGAGTGACAGTTGAGTGACAGTTGAGTGACAGTTGAGAGACAGTTGAGAGACAGTTGAGAGACAGTTGAGAGACAGTTGAGTGACAAATGAGTGACAGTTGAGTTACAGTTACTACAGTTACAGCGCAGATGGCCACATAGCTCATGAAGAGTCTTAGCCTCCTTGAAAATGACATTCACCGTTCTTCTGTGTTTAGTTTTCTGCACACAGCAATCTCTGTCACCCATCTTATCCAGGTAAGGCGACACATTATCTGTGTTGTAACGCTGGCGCTATCTTGGACCATCCAGAAATCTAGCTGCAGCAGGTAGAGATGCGTACAGGGTTTCAATAAATTGCTCTGGTTTCGTGTCCTATGTCCAACCCACGCTAGGCGACTGGCTCTAACTGTTCTTGTGATTATGTTGTCAACTAACAAATGTAATTAGTATACGAGTGCCTGGTCGAGTTACCCGCAGTAATGCATTATTTTACTCAAGCCAATCATCGATCAATTACAGTGCTAACTCACCGATACGAAGAATGCACGCACTGGCTAACAAGTATACTAACAATATTGATGTTTTTAACACAAATCTAGTGCATTTTAGGGAACAGTGTCTGGATGCCATCTCTGGCGGTAATGAATAGCTACCTACTGTGTAATCATTTAAAAATGTCTCTGTAAAAACCCCATGGGCGTAAAAACAAATAAATACACCAATAAAGTTAGATTGCCAAAAAACGCTTAACTATCTTCTCAACAGATGTCACTAAAGGGAAAAAATATTAAAAATCTGTCGAAAAACCAACTCGCATGTGGATTCTTCTGTACAAACTCAACATATAAAGAAGTTTCAAAAATATGTCATATATATGGTTGTCAGATGATGGGCGGAATGGTAATGTTGTAATACATCAAGTGGCCACTTAACCCAGCTCTGTTTATTTCGCGAATATTATAAAAATTAGAAATGTCGTGTGACCATTTCTCGACGGTTAGAATGATTATTTTGTTCCGACCTATTATGACGTAGATGTGTCTGGATCATCTGTGCAAATTTTGTAGGCCAATATTTGCCAAGTTTTTGGGGGGCATGCTGCCAAATAAAAGCGGATTAATTTGTCTGAAGCCCGCCATTCCTTCTTGTATTCTATTGTCCCAATAGCTTGACCGGATAGTACTGCATGCGACAGAACTAACGACTCGATATGAAGATCTGCCTGTTTTTCGTAATCTGCCTCGTGGCAGTACATGTGAGTCCATTTATACCCTTTATTTCATCTTTGAAGACCTCTTAAGGCGATCCATCCAGCGCGGAGCAAAAAAAGGCAGTTTTCAAACTAAACTTTAGAGTCCAATAATAAGCTTAACATAAAATTTTGAACACCATATAAAAGATTGAACATTTATCTAGTTGGTTGTTGAAATTAAAATATTTAAAAAAAAAATTGCAAGGATAAGTGCATTTTTCGTTTTTTTCAACATTTTCAACATACACTTTTAGTAATTAGATATTATACTCTAATATTTTTAAATTATAGTTATTTAAAGATCAATTATTGTTCTTATTTGGAGGATGAGTTGGAAGTATCTGATTTTCGTAAAATAAAATTGTTTCAGAGTCCATTTCGAATTAAAATTGTTGAAACTTAAATCGCTCTTTCTTATATTCTATATACAACACGTATTTTTTTAATTAAGTGCTTTTTTTTCTTCAAAAACTGCTAAAATATTATTGCAATTTATAATACTATAAAATCATGTATTTTTATTGAAAATCAATAATGTACGTTTTGAAAATTTGAAATCAGTTCTCTCGGTTGTTTGGCTGGATGGATCGCCCTTAAAACACATTTTAATACATAAAATCTACCATCACATAAGTTTTAAATATTTTGTAGAGCGCGTGTTTCAAGTGCGCATGTCATTAATCCACATATTATATAGATTTTTCATATTCTAGTGCGCATTAAAGCTTATCTAAATATTTTTTGCATTCTCTGTTAACTATTAAGAACTCATATTTGTTTGCAAAAGCTAAGCTTTTATATATTTTGGAGCTGTTTTTTCCAGTTGCTTTTTGAAATTAATTTTAGTAATATAATTTCCTTGTTAATAGTTGTAAGCCAAGTTCAAAATAGTACGAAAAAATAAAAGTGAATGAAATTAAGTATTTAGGAGTAATAATCGATAATTAAAAAAATTTAATCAAAAAAATAGCAGCAAAAAAAATAATAAAAAAAAAATTTTAACAGAACATTATTTATGTCAAATTAAGAAAATTTAATTCAAAACAAAGGCTTTAAGAATTTCTTTAAAAGAAAATAGGCATGAATTTAGGCATTGCAAGTGTTACGTGAGTGTTAAAACATGTGCAATTGTGCAATGGGTTGCACAAATGAAAGTATATTTTATCGGGTATATTTAACCTGGTGTGGCCTAGTGGTAGGTTCGAAGATTCGTCTAGTTACTAGACTCTAGTTAGTGGTAGATTCGAGGACTCTGAATTAGAATCTCTGGGTTCGAATCCCCCACTCCAGCACAACTTGTTTCCTGCTTTCTGACACAGTTAATTCCGTCAATTTCATGGAAACTCAAATGTTTCTATAAAAAAAAGTCGATAATTTCAAGTAAAACTGAAATAAATATTAAGATATTCAACAACTGTCTAAATAATTAATTAAATGCAAAATACAACGTGTTTATATATGTAATAAGCGAATCGTCACAAAACATAATTTAAATATAAATGTATTTTTATTGCAGTTGTTGGCTACAGTTGCTGTAGTAAATAACAACAATAATAATCATCATATAATAACAACATTTTGTCTTTGGGCAGTTTCTTTTCACTCTATCTTCCAAGGTATATTTTTGTTATAAAAGATTTCATTGCAAATTTAACATGAAGACAAGAAATTACTTTTCTGTAACCTGGGTATTTGTGATGTTGTTCCCCTCTGTTACTGGGCCTCCCGGCCTGTTGAGGTGGTTTCTCTAGTATTTGTGATGTTGTTCCCCTCTGTTATTGGGCCTCCTGGCCTGTTGAGGTGGTTTCTCTAGTATTTGTGATGTTGTTCCCCTCTGCTATTGGGCCTCCTGGCCTGTTGAGGTGGTTTCTCTAGTATTTGTGATGTTGTTCCCCTCTGCTATTGGGCCTCCTGGCCTGTTGAGGTGGTTTCTCTAGTATTTGTGATGTTGTTCCCCTCTGCAATTGGGCCTCCTGGCCTGTTGAGGTGGTTTCTCTAGTATTTGTGATGTTTGTTCCCCTCTGCTATTGGGCCTCCTGGCCTGTTGAGGTGGTTTCTCTAGTATTTGTGATGTTGTTCCCCTCTGCTATTGGGCCTCCTGGCCAGTTGAGGTGTTTTTTCTAGCATTTGTGATGTTGTTCCCTTCTATTATTGGGCCTCCTGGCCTATTGAGGTGGTTTTTCTAGATTTTGTGATGTTGTTCCCTTCTGTTATTGGGCCTCCTGGCCTATTGAGGTGGTTTCTCTAGCCTGGGTGTTTGTGATAGTCGCTAATAAGCAGAATAGAGAATGTTGTAATACGTCAAGTGGCCACATAACTCAGCCAATGACAGATCATAAGCCCTGTAAACGCTTGAACAACCATATGAGATGCTTGCGCCCGTCTCGGTAAAATATCTAGATTCGTGTGCAAGTACTCGTATTTGGACATAATCCAAAAATATGTTATTTTACGTTACTGGCCAGAAAGTTTTTTAGCAATTTGTGATGTTCGTCATTGGGTCGGAGTCAGGTCAGTTTTGTGGAATATGCTCCACATAGGGAGCGGATTAAACAAAAAAAATAGAAGTCATTTTACTATTGCCCGAGTATTTGTGACGTGGTTCCCTTATGTAATTGGATCTCTTGGCCTGATGAGTTTGTTTAATAAAATGACGGTGATGGTGAATTTAATTTGATATACCATTTTTTATCCCTCAGGGTATCAGCGCTCGCGCTGTTCCTTCACCATGCGGTGGTAAGGGAGGATCAAGTGCTGCTGCCAGCGCCTGTGGCAGAGATCAAGTGCAGCCAGCTCATCCGGCCAGCTCATCCGCAGCATCCAGCGCAGCGCAAGCAGCTCTAGCAACAACAAGAGTTCCAGTTCCAGCAGCGCCAGCAGCTCCAGCTCCTCTTCCAACAAAAGCAGCGCTAGTGCCTCATCTAGCGCGTCCAGCTCAAGTGGAAAGGGCGCAGCAAGTGCTGCTAGTGCAGCCAGCGCGTCTAACTCTGCAGGATGTAAAAATTCCGGCAGTGCAGCCAGTGCTTCCAGCTCAGCATCATCCAACTCTAAGAATTCTGCATCTAGCTCAGCTTCTGCAAGCAGCTCAAGCAAGAACTCAAGTGCTAGCAGTGCAGCAAGCGCATCAAGCTCTTCATCCAACAAGGGATGCGGAAATAACAATGCAGCTAGCTCAGCTAGTGCTTCCAGCGCTTCAAACGCCGGAGGATGTAACAAGGGAAATGCTGCAGCTTCTGCTAGCGCATCAAGCTCTTCAGGAAACAAGGGATGTGGATCAGGAAACAGTGCATCAAGCGCAGCAGCTAGCGCAGCCAGCTCAGGAAAGAACTCAAGCAGCGCCAGCAGCGCCGCTACCGCAGCCAGCTCAGGAAAGAACTCAAGCAGCGCAAGCAGCGCAGCTACCGCAGCCAGCTCAGGAAAGAACTCAAGCAGCGCAAGCAGCGCAGCTACCGCAGCCAGCTCAGGAAAGAACTCAAGCAGCGCAAGCAGCGCAGCTACCGCAGCCAGCTCAGGAAAGAACTCAAGCAGCGCAAGCAGCGCAGCTACCGCAGCCAGCTCAGGAAAGAACTCAAGTAGCGCAAGCAGCGCAGCTACCGCAGCCAGCTCAGGAAAGAACTCAAGCAGCGCAAGCAGCGCAGCTACCGCAGCCAGCTCAGGAAAGAACTCAAGCAGCGCAAGCAGCGCAGCTACCGCAGCCAGCTCAGGAAAGAACTCAAGCAGTGCTAGCAGCGCAGCTACCGCAGCCAGCTCAGGAAAGAACTCAAGCAGCGCAAGCAGCGCCGCGCCAGCGCAGCCAGCTCAGGAAAGAACTCAAGCAGCGCAAGCAGCGCAGCTACTGCAGCCAGCTCAGGAAAGAACTCAAGCAGCGCAAGCAGCGCCGCCAGCGCAGCCAGCTCAGGAAAGAACTCAAGCAGCGCAAGCAGCGCCGCCAGCGCAGCCAGCTCAGGAAAGAACTCAAGCAGCGCAAGCAGCGCAGCTACCGCAGCCGGCTCAGGAAATAGCAGCGCAAGCGCTGCAGCTAGTGCGTCAGCTTCTTCTGGAGGTCACGGAAAACCATGCGGACCAAAACCCACTCCATGCCCCCCAACCCCATGCAAAACAACTTGCACTACTAAGTGCCCAACCACCTGCACAACAACTTGCACTACTAAGTGCCCAACCACCTGCACAACAACTTGCACAACTCCATGCCCAACAACTTGCACGACTCCATGCCCAACAACATGCACGACTCCATGCCCAACAACATGCACAACAACTAAATGCACTACCACTTGCACAACCCCTTGCCCAACCACATGCACAACCACAAAATGCACAACCACTTGCACAACCCCTTGCCCAACCACTTGCACCACTAAGTGCCCCACCACATGCACAACTCCATGCCCTCCTACCCCATGCCCTCCTACTCCATGCAAAGAGGTAGATCATGGACATGGATATGGCGGAGATGACCATGATGGTGATAACCACGGAAACGGTAATGGATATGGAGATGGCGGAGATGACCATGATGGTGATGACCATGATGGTGATGATCACGATGGTCATGGATATGGAAGCGGAAACGCATCAGGCAGTTCAGCAAGCAGTGCATCTAGCGCAGCTAGCGCAGCAAGCAGTGCATCGAGCGCAGCTAGCGCATCAAGCTCTTCTTCCAACAAGGGATGCGGATCAGGCAACAGTGCATCAAGTGCAGCAGCAAGCGCAGCCAGCTCAGGAAAGAACTCAAGCAGCGCAAGCAGCGCAGCTACCGCAGCCAGCTCAGGAAAGAACTCAAGTGCTAGCAGTGCAGCAAGCGCATCAAGCTCTTCATCCAACAAGGGATGTGGAAATAACAATGCAGCTAGCTCAGCTAGTGCTTCCAGCGCTTCAGGAAACAAGGGATGCGGATCAGGAAACAGTGCATCAAGCGCAGCAGCCAGCGCAGCCAGCTCAGGAAAGAACTCAAGCAGCGCAAGCAGCGCAGCTACCGCAGCCAGCTCAGGAAAGAACTCAAGCAGCGCAAGCAGCGCAGCTACCGCAGCCAGCTCAGGAAAGAACTCAAGCAGCGCAAGCAGCGCAGCTACCGCAGCCAGCTCAGGAAAGAACTCAGGTGCTAGCAGTGCAGCAAGCGCATCAAGCTCTTCATCCAACAAGGGATGTGGAAATAACAATGCAGCTAGCTCAGCTAGTGCTTCCAGCGCTTCAGGAAACAAGGGATGCGGATCAGGAAACAGTGCATCAAGCGCAGCAGCCAGCGCAGCCAGCTCAGGAAAGAACTCAAGCAGCGCAAGCAGCGCAGCTACCGCAGCCAGCTCAGGAAAGAACTCAAGCAGCGCAAGCAGCGCAGCTACCGCAGCCAGCTCAGGAAAGAACTCAAGCAGCGCAAGCAGCGCAGCTACCGCAGCCAGCTCAGGAAAAAACTCAAGCAGCGCAAGCAGCGCAGCTACCGCAGCCAGCTCAGGAAAGAACTCAAGCAGCGCAAGCAGCGCCGCCAGCGCAGCCAGCTCAGGAAAGAACTCAAGCAGCGCAAGCAGCGCAGCTACCGCAGCCAGCTCAGGAAAGAACTCAAGCAGCGCAAGCAGCGCAGCTACCGCAGCCAGCTCAGGAAAGAACTCAAGCAGCGCAAGCAGCGCCGCTAGCGCAACCAGCTCAGGAAAGAACTCAAGCAGCGCAAGCAGCGCAGCTACCGCATCATCATCCAATAAGGGATGTGGATCAAGCAACAGCGCAGCATCAGCTAGCGCATCCAGCTCATCAAGCTCCAAGAACAGCTCATCATCATCCTCCTCTTCATCCAGCAGCTCATCTAGCTCCGGAAAGAGCTCAGCCGCCGCAGCTAGCAGCGCCAGCTCAACTTCTGGTGGCAAACCATGCAAAAAATAGACACATATCGTCTAAATCTTTGATTTAGTAAGTACCTAATCAAATTAACTTTTAATATATTTTCTAATTTATTTCCAAAAAGAAAAGTGACTTATGAATACTACCGGTCAAAGAATCAGCTATTATTAGTCATGTATGATACCAAAGTTAGAACAGAGTGCAAGGCTGAGATAAGCATTATCGACAAAATTAAAAAAGGGCTGTTACGAGGGTTTAGTCATGTGGAGCGAATGAGTGATGAAAGAACGGCTAAAAGAAGGTAAAAAGCAAGTGTGCCTGGATGCAGTCGAGGAAGGCTGAGAAAGACATGGCAAGAACAAGTGCAACATGGTACATTCCTGCAAATTAGTACTTTTAAGAAGTATGTTTGCAAGAGACGGAAATGTGGATAAGGACATTGACAGAAGGGTAAGTGCCGGAAACAGAGTTAATGGTGCCTTGAAATCGCAAAATTGCAAAATTGGCAGTACACAACGGTGTTCTGGTACCAACCCTTATGTATGGTAGTGAAGCGTGGTGTTGGAAAAAGAAGGATAAAAGTAGACTGAATGCTGTTGAAATGCGATCTATGTGTGGTAAGACTATGTATGATAGGTGTACAAATGTCCAAATTAGATCAGAGTACAAGGCTGAGATAAGCATTATCCACTAAATCAAGGGCTTTTACGATGGTTCGGTCATGTGGAGCGAATGGGTGATGGAAGAACGGCTAAAAGAAGTTTAAATCCAAGTGTGCCTGGATGTAGAAGCCGAGGAAGGCCGAGAAAGACAACCTGGCATGACCAAGTACGACAAGTACTTGAAAGTGGACATGTGAAAAGTCGGAATAATGTGCATGAGAAGATGTATGAATGTAGAGGAAGCAAAGGAAGTATGTCAGGACAGAGTGGTATGGCGTTCTATCCTTTTTGCCTACCGTTAGTTAGTTCGTCATTTTTATTTTTAAACTGTCCCTTAATCCATTATCAAATGATCTTTATCAATTATAATATATTTTTTTCTTTTCTTATTTCAGGTTAATTGAAAAATAACACGGCCAAGGATTACGGACCACGATTTTTAATTTACGTTAAGAACTTGTTTAAAATGAAAAAATTAAATAAATTTATTGGTAGCGGAAAATAACTATATTTATATATATAATATATATTGTGTATGTCTATTGTATTGTATCTATATATTTTTATTTATTTTGTTATTCGTTTTATATGTTATATTTTTTTTTTGAGCATCTAGAAAAAGGTTTGCGGTACAAAATACCTTGCTTAATTATTGAAAGAAAAATGTATTAAATAATCGAATCGGAATTATTTTACATATACTATAGCACACATGTATCGGAACGACAAAAAAAATTGAGAAGTTTTTTATGTTTTTATGTATTATATATATGTATATATCGTATCTATGTTTATTTATATATTTATATATTAATATTTGACAGATGGATATTTTTTATTATGTTTATTTTAATAAATATATCCATTTCAATATTAATTAATTAATTGCGCGTTATTATTTATTTATTTTTTTAAATATCCTTCATTCATCCTCTTTCCTATTCCTTCCCTCCTTCCTCTAATCCATTTCCCGATGTCATATTATCGACAAAATTAAGAATTATAGCACTATCGACAAAATTAAGAAAGGTCTTTTACGATGGTTCGGTCATGTAGAGCGAATGGATGATGAAAGAACGGCTAAAAAAATGCACGATGCGGCTGTGCCTGGATGTAGAAATCGAGGAAGGCCGAGAAAGACATGGCATGATCAAGTAAACGAGTGCTTGAAAGTGGGCATGTAAGAAGTCGGAATAATCGACGTGCGTGCATGAGAAGATGTATGAATGTGGAGGAAGCAAGAGAAGTGTGCCAGGACAGAGTGGCGTGGCGTTCTATCGTCTCTGCCTACCCCTGCGGGGAAATGACGTGATGGTTAGTTAGTTAGTTAGTTATATTTTAATGTATTCATCTTGTAAATAATGCAATAAGCTTTACCTTTCCACCAATACTCGGTACAATAAATGATTATCACTAAAACAACTAAGGGTTGGTTGGAAGATATTGATTAAAAGCAGTAAGCCCGCCCTTGTACACTTGCTATGTAATTGTACATGAAGTCTTATATGAATACATATTCCCTTCCAAATTTTCTCGTCTTTGTTGAGATATCAAAATGGTAATTGGTTTTTAAATTACCCAGATAAACGCCGTGTTTTATACTTCTTACTAATTTCTCTAATCCGCACCCAATGATGCATAGGGCACTTCGTTGGAACACCAAGTGCAATGTATCTTGATAATTTTTATAGCATGAAGGCAAGATGATCATATTGGATGACCATGATGATGTTTAACGGAGTTCTGGTACCAACTACCAACCCTTATGTATGGTAAGTGAAGCGTGGTGTTGGAAAAACAAGAAAGAAAGTAGACTGAATGCTGTTGAAATGCGATCTATGTGTGGTAAGACTATGTATGATAGGTGTACAAATGTCCAAATTAGAGCAGAGTGCAAGGCTGAGATAAGCATTATCCACAAAAATAAAGGGCTTTTACGATGGTTTTGGTCACGTGGAGCGAAAAAAAAAGTGATGATGAAGACAACGCCTAAAGAATTATATTGCAAGTGCGCCTGTGATGTAGAAGCCGAGGAAGGCGGCAAAAACGATATGAGCAAAACCAAGTCCGACAAGTACTTGAAAGTGGACATGGTGGAAAAGTCAGAATAATCGGCTGTGCGCATGAGAAAAATGTATGAATGACCAACCTGCCAATGTTATACCTGTTGGTAAGCAATCTTGTACTTAATCGCCATCACCTCGGATGAGTTCGACTTATATTCACGACAGTGGTCGTCCGTTAGGAGAGCACTTTCTAACTTGTAATTACATAATTTTACTTTCTGTTTTTTGTTATACCTATAATATCTATTGCAGTATTATTTATTAATTGTATTAAGAATGATTTGGTTTTTTCATTTATGTTCTTAATATCTATGAAATAAAATAAAATTTAAATGAATGTAGAGGAAGCGAGGGAAGTGGTGTCAGTCCAAATACTTCACCCAATACGGTATGAACAATTACAATAGGGTTCTTCCCGATAGCATGAATATCCTTGAAAAACATTATAAATATTTAAAGTATATTTTTACCAATTCCAACGATATAAAACACAATGATCAAAATTTTGTTTTCATTATTTAATAATATATGAATTTTAAAAACACCCAAAATACGAATGAGTATTTTAACGCCCGTATTATTTGTTTAACGACGTCATACCGTCCACGTGAAAGGCGCGTGAAATTCCTTCCGCAGTGATGCGCCTATATTGCTGTGACGTCACACAGACACCGCATGCGCACCATATGGAGGATTTTTTGCGAGCGATTTGAAAAAGCGCTATTTTAAACCGCGCTAGAAAATTCATTATGACAATCGTAAAAATTAAAAAAAAATTCCCTTGATATTGTAGTTTTTTCAATCAATTTTTTTGAAATCAAAATTAAAAATTTTGGAAGAACCCATTTATTTGACATCTCTCAACAGAGACGAGAAGTTAGGAAGGGGATTATGGATATCGAGGCGTTAACAGGGCTTATGACCAGTCGCTGGCTGGATTAAGTTAGCCCGTCATGGGTGAAATCAAGTATTCACAAGTACGCATTTAAAATGTTGTTTATTGTTGTAAAGGGATTAATCTTCTGCGCGCAGGTTGTTAAACTCGACGTAAGTTGCATAGCTCAATTTTTTTTTTTTTTTTTTTTTTTATTTATTTCAAAAGAAAATTTTTGTTTACATGGATATAACATTTAAACACATATATGTACAATAAAAAAATTATATATATAAAAACAAAAATCCCACCATCAAGGCATAGCCTGTTTGTGGGTTTACTGGTGAAAATCATACAGTGTGGCACGTGGCAAAAGAGAAAGATAAAGTTAAAAAAAAAATAAATGGAAAAATAGCAGATAATATATAAACAAGAATAGTCAAAAAACGAAATGAACACAAGATATTGGTATCTTTATACCGGAAGAAGAAGAAGAGGGAAATAATTATAATATATAAAATAAAAAAATTAAAAAAAATAAAAATGACGTAGATTCTTTATAGTTATTGTCTTTAAAGTAAGAATGATTCTACCTTTACACTATGTCAATCCAACTTTGGGTTAATTTTTTATAAAGATGAAAAATTGGAAAATCTGACAATGCCATTTTATTGTCAGTTAAAAAAGAATTTATATTTAAACTGGGGGCAATAAAATGTGCATGTCTCTGAGCAAGTCGTGATTTACAATATGGAATTTCTAGCACTCGGATTTCTTCTTTGACTAGACCTATTTTGAGCTTCTAGCAAAAAAGTTTTGGTGCCTAAAAACATAATTTTACACATGCATAAATATGTTCGTCCTTATATCCATTAGATTTGCTTCCTGAAACAATTGGGAGGGAGGGAAGGTTCTCGTCATTTATGGAGCATTATTTTGATAATTAATTTTTGAGTTGTTCCAAAATTTTATATGTTACTATACGCTCCCCCCCATCCAATTATTCCATAGGAAAGAGAATGACTGAAACCAGTGCAAAATATACCATTTTAATAATATTGAGCGGAAACGTAAACACTCAGCGCTTAATCATATATGTTATGGTATCTAAATTTAATGACAATTATTTCTATATGGATCGGCCATCTTGAGTTGAGAGTCTATAGTTTATACCTAAGTACTATTTCATGCAATATTCAGAATTCATTCTATCACAGGTATTACACACATCTAAATTAACAAATTTATTATGAAACATCAATATTAAGATTGGACGGAGGAGCTGAATGATTTTTGAATTGTAAAAGGGGGATAAAGAGTGTTTTTTATTACAATTTTAGTGAAAGGAGATTACGATCTAGCCACTCTTTTATTACAGTTATAGCATTTATTAGCCTTACTGGACGTGAGTTCCCAGATTTACTTTGAACAACTACTGCTGTGTCATCTGCATAAGAAAATAATTTCCAGGAGATTTCTATGTTACACAGATCATTAATAAAATTAGAAACAAGCAAAGGGCCAAGAACAAGTTCCTTGTGGACTCCATGAATTACAGTTTTATAATGACTTCTATTATATTCCAATTTAAAGTACATTGTTGTCTATGATATTGTCAAGTACTTTCCAAAAACAGTAAACATTCATTTTTTAGGCCAATTCCCTACTTAATTTTTCTAGTAATAATTTTGTGATTTACAGTATCAAATGCTTTTTTAAGATCTCTAGAAAAATAGTTAGGGTTTTTGCATTGGCATCTAAACTATTATGATGTTGATGGTGAGATTGGAAAATTGCATCTTCTGTGCTACAGTGAGGTCTAAAACCAACTGGTTTTTTAGACAGAAGGAAATTCCATTCTAAAAATCCATTACTCGTTTTTTTATACACTTCTCAAGTATTTTAGCTATGTTGTGAGATTAAGGCAATAGGTCTATAAATATCATTTTTTATTTTAGGAGCCCTGATTTTATGAATTGGAACAATATTTGAAAATTTTAAATTTTATCTGGAAATATTCCTTTTGTAATACAGTTATTAAAAATATAAGGTTAATGGTGTTATTACAAATGATTTTATTGATTTAATGGTAAACGCTACTTAGTTCGTCTGGGCCATTAGAATTAGTTAATGTAAGGTCATCTTATATATTTTAGCAATTTCTGTTTCCATAATAGGTTCAAATCGGGTTAGTTCAAGGTATTGTATTTGGATTATTGTCTGTATAAATATGAGATATGGTATTATTTAAATTATGTTTTTAGCGAAGGATTACTTTTATCAGTGATGAAGAATGTCAGTAAAAAATCATTAAATAATTATAGCAATTTCCCCGCCATCCGTTATTAATTATGTTATCACTCAGTTAGTATTTTATCAGGTTTGGAATCATGAAACTGCTTTCTATTTGAAATTTTAATTTATTACATTCCATATTAGATTTTTGGGATTTTCGAATTTGAATTTAGCAATAGTTTTCGAGTAGGTAATCTTTCTTACATTTTTTAATTAGGATATTTTAGACAATTCCGATATATTGTATATGTCCTTACGTCCTATTTACGTTAATAGGTAAATTATTAGATAAAACTAGAAAATTTTTCATAGTTTTTATAATTTTAAGGAGTTTATTTTCTATGCTGTATAGATATTATTAGTCCCCGTGTTATCCAAGGTTGAATCTTTTTTATGTTCCTTTTAGGAATGTGAGATTTGCTGACTACTTATTTACAATATGTTTATTAATAGTTCATAAAAAAAATTTAGAGATCGATTTGGGTCATCATCCGAAAAAACTTGTTTCCATGTTTCAGATTGTAGTATGTACTCAGAATTTGATGGTCAATTTTAGTCCTTTTACTTTGTATATAATTTTGGTGTTATATATGATTGTTTTTAATTGTACTGTGAGGTAGAAGGAGTACTTATAAATGATCTGTTAAATCAATTTTTTAATGTAGCAGTTTTCGGAGTCAAGCTTTGATACTTTTCAAGAATATAAGGTCAAGGCAAGAATTTGACGGAGGACATATGGTCTTGTAGAAGTGTTAATAAGAGATAAGTTGCCTTGACTATAAAGTAGATTCAAGTAGTCATAGTTGTTTGATTAAGAATGGAATTTAAATGTTTTATATTGATATCTCCTGTTATAAAAGAATAAATCATAATTTTGCCCATATATTTATCTATTAACCCCTTTAAATCTGTAATAAATGAATTTATATCCAGAGAAGGGGATCTGTAAATGGCTAGTATATTGAAAGATTTTAAGTTTAAGGAAAAACATAAATGAATTATATTTGAATAATTGGTTTTAGGTATATTAATAGTAACATTATTTAAATTGTACTAGTTTTGTAAATATGGATATACGTCATGAGACGTATGTTTGGAAGGTGCTGAGAAAATTGAATAACCCGGGATGTGAAAGGGAAATGCATTCTCTTAACTGGGTTACTGTAAGGATTATTATATCTTGTTCAATTGCAATAGAGTTTTAAGAGTATGCAAAATTCATCAAAAAATTTTTCTTATACCTCTAATATTAAAATTAATTAAAATAAAATGGTATGGGTAAAAGCAGGAATTTAAGTCTTCGACATTTTCGCATATTTCATTATTTTGATAATTCATAATGATGTTGATTTTTAAATTATAGATAAGGTATTATGATCTCGAGCTTCAATGAAGGGAAATATCCTTAGCTTCCTTTACTATTATCACTTGAGAGTCTTGGTCTTTACGTATAGTAAATTCCCATCATTTTTGATTCCATATGTATTTGTATCCCAGAGATTTTGTTGCCCTCAAGCCAGCCAAATAGGTTATTGTTGTAGGAAAGTGAGTTTTTCATTAATATATATATTTTCATTAGAGTCAGAGATATTAATTTCTTTCAGGAGTTATATTTCTTTTGGATTTTTAATTTTTTATTACTCTTTCTTTCGCCTCTTTTGTAGCAAATTTAACAGTTATGGTTTTTTTGAAGGGATTCATATAACAGTTTGTAATACGGTTTACCAACAAAATACGCCACAACTAATATTTTTCTAGTAGGAGGTTGACAGCCATGTCAGGAGTTATCATTTTTTTTTAGGTTAATCCTTGAATTTCCAAAGAGGTATCTTAAATAATTTTGGCTCAAATCGGTTTATCATAATTTTGGAGTCTCCTCTGACTTTTCTGTCGTTGTGTCTCCTATTTTTTAATTTTTATTTCCGTTTTATTTCTTTCTTTTGTTCGTAATCAATCAATTTTCTTAGAAAAAAAATTCAATCGATTTATTAATTTTCGGTCATCTTTCATTTTTGATGACCTTCTTTATTTCGGAACTGATTCTTTTCAACAGACTGTCTTCGTTTGTTTACATGTGTTTAAGATTTTCGTGAATGTCTGTCTTGAGCTCACTGAACTTTTTATCTATGTATCCATGAGCTTCTGTTCCGTCGATAGTCTAGTTGCCATTATTATTATTTTTTTTTTTTTTTTTGAAAGACCGAAGAAACTTAATTAGCTTGCCTCCGTATAAACATACAACTGTCATCTGTCCAAACTGACAGCACAATTGAATGTACCCACAACTCGTAGCTAGTGACAATAATGTTTTCAACAGCAACTCCTTCAATATTTTATAAATAAGGAACGATCTGCGCACTACGAACACTCACACAGGTCACACAAGCACTCCGCCTGAAATTACGACAACTCAAAAACCCCGGTCTCGAAAGCAAAACCAAAAACAGTAAACACAAAAACTTGTTAGGCAAAACAAATAGGCAAGTGCACGTATGCTAAGGTATTGTTGTAATACCTGCTGAATTTTTTCCGTGGCAAACGTTGAAATGATTGCACCGTTTAGAGAACTGCATCTGTGTAAACTTGATGTGCCAATATTTGACTAGATTTTCAATTCAAGGGCCAATCAAATTCTGAAGCCATTGTTGACCAGTTTTAACCAGTAAACGATTTGGTTTGTATAACTAAACTGACCCTAGCTCTGTACTTCTCATAGTTTGTCTCAACTTAACACGATAATGAAGACGTGCCTTCTGTTTGTAGTATGCCTTGTGGCAATCCATGTAAGTCATCATCTCCAAAATCCATTTGTTCACCCTATGATAATTTTGCGTTCTTTCTATGCCACATCTCTTTTTTTAATCATTCTTATTTCTAACGACATTTTGAATGAGTACAAATACTTGTAGACAAATTACTGGATTATACCCATCAGATATTATTGATATCCCAACAGAGACAGTGAAACTCTGGAAACGAATGAGGGTTATCTAGGCTTTGCGGGGCTTATGATCGTTATTTGGCTGGTTATGAGGGTTTCCACGACGAGACCGCGAAACTCCAGAGGGTGATTATTCATGATATTCTGAGAAAAAAATCTTAACAAAGTTTTTAATAAAGTAAAAAAAATCTTAATAATTTCTTAAAAAAATGATTAAAATATCAATAAAAATTCACGCGTGTAATACCGTCCATTTTTTGAACGGCTCACACCACGTGACCTCCACCAATAAGCGCGAAGCCGATGCGCGTCCGAAGACGCGAACCAATAAGATCGCGTGTCGTAATCTCGTATCAATTGGTAACATATTGCCTAGAACATCGCTATTTCCGTACAAGGCAAGGCGTACGGTGACCAGAGCGGACTAGTCCCCACTCCTCCCCCGCCCACCGCCACCCCGCCCACCGCTAGCATTTCAAACAGAAGCCAGTATTACACTAGTCGCTTTTATTAATACTTTTTTTAAATTAAGTATTAAAAATGCCCGGATCAAAAAAATTAATAGGATTTTCTTCTCAGAATACCATGAACAATCATCCTCCGGAGTTTCGCGGTCTCATCGTGGGACACGGTGTATAACAACATTCCCCAATCCGCCCATCGTCTGATTACCGTATATGACAAATTTTGGAAACTTTTTTATAATTGAGCTCGCGTTCGTATAGATCAACAATACAAGCGATTTTCTCACTCGTGACATTTGTTGTGAAGATTGTTAAGCATTTTTGGCAATCATTACCCCAGTAAAGATTTGAATATTGAATTACAATTTTATTGTATTTGTAAAACCTGAATACAATCGGTATCGTAATAGGCAATAAATTGCTTCTGTTCTAAGAAAATCGATAGGATGCGGTATACTATAAAACAATGTTTCAGTAGAAATAATTAAGTTTTTTTGCAGGGTGTAAGCTCCCTGCCAGTTTATTCAGGAAAGAAGTGGCAGTTCCAGCTAGAGCAAAGGTATTATGAACCTGGTACCAACACCTGCACCAACTCCGGCACCAACTCCAGCACCAACCACAGAGCCATACCCAGTACCAGATCCAGAGCCATACCCGGCACCAACTCCGGAAACAACCCCAGCACCAACCCCAGCACCAACCCCAGCACCAACCCCAGCACCAACCCAAGAGCCATACCCAGTACCAACTCCGGAACCAACCCAGCACCAACCCCAGCACCAACCCCAGCACCAACCGTTCCCAGCACACAACCCCAAATAGACCATACCCAGTACCAACTCTGGTAACCAAACCCCAGCACCAACTCCTGCACCGACCCCAGCACCTAACCCAGCACCTACTACTCCAGCACCAACCCAAGAACCATTCACATTACCCTTGCTCTTCTGGCTCTGGCTCAGAAAAAAGCGTAGGCTTCTGCAACTAGTGCAGCTAGCGCATCAGGATCTGGAAAAAGTGCAGCTTCCTGCTAGTGCAGCAGCCAACGCATATGGATCCGGCAAGAGTGCAGCTTCTGCCAGTGCAGCGGCCAACGCATCCGAATCTGGAAAGAGTGCAGCTTCTGCTAGTGCAGCAGCTAACACCATATGGATCCGGCAAGAGTGCAGCTTCTGCGAGTGCAGCGGCCACGCATCCGATCTACAATGCGTGGAGCTTCTGGCAAGTGCAGCGGCTGATGCATCAGGATGTGGAATGAGTGCAGCTTTCTGCTAGGTGCAGCAGCTAACACATCGGGATCTGGCAAGAGTGCAGCTTCTGCGAGTGCAGCGGCCAACGCATCCCGGATCTAGAATGAGTGGAGCTTCTGGCAGTGCAGCGGCTGATGCATCAGGATGTGGGAAGAGTGCAGCTTCTGCTAGTGCAGCAGCTAACACATCGCGGATCTGGCAAGAGTGCAGCTTCTGCTAGTGCAGCAGCCTAGCACATCAGGATGTGGAAAGAGTGCAGCTTCCTGCCAGTGCAGCAGCCAACACATCAGGATCTGGCAAGAGGTGCAGTCTCTGGAAGTGCAGCGGTAAACGCCTCTGGATCCGGCAGAGTGCTCACTTCTGCCAGTGCAGTGGCAACGCATCGGATCTGGAAAGAGTGGGAACTTCTGGCAGTGCAGCAACTAATGCAACAGGTATGGAAGAATGCAGTTTCCTGCTAGTGTAGCATCCAACATATCAAAATCTGGAAAGAACGCAAAGCGTCTACCAGTGCAGCGGCCAACGCATCAGGTTCTGGGAAGAGTGGAGCTTCTAGCAGTGCTAACGGCTAATGCATCAGGATGTGGAAAGAGTGCAGCGCTTCTGCCAGCGCAGCAGCCAACACATCAGGATATGCAAAGAGTGCAGTCTCTGGAGTTGCAGCGTAAACGCATCAGATCTGGCAAGAGTGCAGCTTCCCCAGTGCAGCGGCCAACGCATCAGCATCTGGAAGAAAATGCAGCTTTCTGGCATTTTGTGCAGCAGCCAGCGCATCAGGATCTGGCAAAAGTGCAGCTTCTGCTAGCCGCAGCAGCCAACACATGTGGATCCGGCAAGGGTTTTGTGCAGCCAGCGCACATTAAGCGCAGCCAGGCGCAACAGGCAAGAGCGCCAGTGCATCCAGCTCATCTAGTGAACAACTTCTGGAAAGGGCGCGCAGCTAACCGCATCCGCAGGCGCAAGCGCAACTGCTCGGGTAGCAAGAATTCACGTAAATAGACGAGCACATGGCGAATATCTATTAGGTGAGTATTATTTATCTCTCACACTTAAGTGCCAAAATTTTCATTCTTTACAGCTGATAAATATTATGGCTGCAATCCGTTGGCACTAATCAGGACAGAGACCAAAATAGACAGACTTTCTGAGTTTTGAGAATAGGTGTCTCAGAAGAATATTAGGTGTGTGCGGTGGAGTTTGCCTTTGTTAAGGAACACAGAGGTGAGGCAAACCCAACCCTTGATTATCTACTGTCATCTGGCGAAGGCGGTTTCTACCATATACTACGCACGTCCTCCCGAAGGCCGCCACCACGCTTGTCCTATCTTACAAGGCCATCAGGTACTCGGCGTCCTGGTCGTTCCACTGTTGTACAAACTCGGCGGCAGTTTGGATATAGGACTTGACTTGGAAGGATTTCACGGGAGCTGCGGCCGATCGCTTGGGCCCGAGGCGTGATGATGATGGTGATTGTAAAATGGCTCAATGGAAAAACCCCTTTCTTTCTTCACCTTCTTGTTTTTGTCTCCAACTCTCTTATCATCATCTTATCTTTGGTTTAGATCTTGCGGACTCCATCATGAAGCGATTATCAAGGTGAATTTGCTTTCACAAAGCAGTGCTCTATGCGCCATTAAGTGCGGATCAGTTGAAGCAGTAGTAGTAATTTGCTATTCAATTCAAAGCTGTCTCAAGCTTTTTTTGAGAGCAGACCTCGAAAAATGACATTTTTAATTGCTTGCTTCAAATATCAAATACCTATTTCAGATTTTTTTCTTCAGATTTAAAAATGGAAACCAGACAAAAAACTCAAGA
>JAGVSP010002720.1:0-69040 GCA_022494985.1 Micrasema minimum
ATAATGCCGTCCCGATAAACCGCAATTTTTGCAGTTTGTCATCGGGTGCCATTAACAAATATTATAAATTTATAACTAACTAACTAACCATCACGCCATTTCCCCGGAGGGGTAGGCAGAGAGGACAGAACGCCACAACACTCTGTCCTGGCACACTTCTCTTGCTTCCTTCACATTCATTACATCTTCTCATGCACGCACGTCGATTATTCCGACTTCTTACATGCCCAC
Organism: Micrasema minimum; assembly: GCA_022494985.1. Taxonomy (NCBI): domain Eukaryota; kingdom Metazoa; phylum Arthropoda; class Insecta; order Trichoptera; family Brachycentridae; genus Micrasema; species Micrasema minimum. Next base: position 232 of record JAGVSP010002720.1, read on the forward strand.
ATTCAAGTTCTTGACATACTTGGTCATGCCATGTCTTTCTCGGCCTTTCGCGGCTTCTACATCCAGGCACACTTGCATTTTAACTTATTTTAGCCGTTCTTTCATCACTCATTCGCTCCACATGACCAAGCCCTTTTTTAATTTTGTGGATAATGCTTATCTCAGCCTTGCACTCTGCTCTAATTTCGACATTTGTACACCTATCATACATGGTCTTACCACACATTCGCCTGAGAGATCGCATTTCAACTGCATTCAAATTTATATGAATAATAAATAAATAAATTTATCATAGAAATATATGCAACAACATAAAGTTACAGGAAAATTACTCAATTTACAAATATTAAAAATGTTTACAAAATATAGAAATTCAAAAAAAAGATAGAGATACGAGAAATATATACATTGCTAAAATCATTGCATTAAATTATGGTGAATCAATATAAAGTAGTTCTGTTTTCCAACCAATCTCTCAGTATAAAAATAATTTATTCACGTTAATACATGATTTAATTTCATTGGGCAACATATTGAAAATTATTGGAATTAAATATACTATTGTAATGTTTTTGAATTGGAAGGAAGTAACTGAAGACAGAAGCGAGTGAAGACGTTTTTTGTAGGAGGCCAGGACCCTCAATGGGTTGTAGCGCCGGAGATTGATTGATTGATTAACGTTTTTGAATTTTATTGAAACAATAATAATCATGACACTGTAATCAGAATTCTGGCGCAAACGACTATTGTTTGACTACCACTACTACTTTTAATTTATGATTCATAGGGCACTTCATTGATACAAGTGCAAATTAATTACATGATGGCAAGATGATCAGTCTTATTGATATGAAAACTACTACTAAATACTACTAATAAAGGAAATCTGTCGTAACTTTCCCTTATCCGCACCCAATGGTGCACAGGGCACTGGATTGGTACACCGAGTGCAGTTTATTTGATCATTTTATTACATGAAGGTAGGACGATCAGTCTTACGCTTCAGTTCCAGTCCAGGGTATCACTCGTGAAATATTAATATGGAAACTAAATGTAAATAATTATTTCATTGGAATATTTATTAGGGGAATAGAACTACGAGGCGGACAATTATTTTAATAAGTGTATTGATAATGCATTTTGTATACTTTGTTTTAGACTTCCGGTTTTTGAGTTGCCATTTCTTTTTCAGCACTGAATACAGTAAAAAGATACGGTATGTAAATACATTGCTTATTTTTTTTTTTGATTTCATAATTATGATAAACTACAGTTTACAAACAAAAAAATGCTATGTATTCCGCATATAACACGTGTTTTCTATTTCTATTTTTATTTGGCATGCTTTATTTTCACTAAATTTAAAGACGAAATAAATTAATAGTAAAGAACAATTTTTTTTATTGAAACTCAAAATGTATTTATTTTATTTATTTGTTATTGTATTCTTATTTTTTATATAAGGATAATGTTCCATCACTGGGACATTTCGTGCCGAGAGAAACCGAGGTGCCGAGGTTTTGAAAGTAGAGTTCCCTTTTAGAGTGGTTCTAATATTTTTAGCAACGACTGTACTGATAGGCACAAAAAACAAAGATGAATTTAGTAGGTACGAGAAAAGTAAACAAAACACTATCTTTTTACGTGGCGTTAATATTTGCTTTTAATTTATATTTTTCTATTTTGATATTGATTTAGAAAGAACGTGTGGATTACCAACACGGTAAATACTAATAACTCCTACTTACTTATATTTGATTTATTTTTTATTTTATTTTATGTCCTAACTCGACACGGATTATCTCGTGATTCGGAGTCGATCATTGATGGGTCGCTACTGATTGAGCTTGTATAATTTGTCCTTTTGTCTAATTTAATTATTGTCAAATGTTAATACCAAATTTTTAAAAATATTTGGTAAACCAACATTAACATAAAGGTTTACATCATGTTGATTGAAAAAAGCTCAAATTACAGATTTTCGCAGAATGATCTTTAAGTCGCTTTATGTATTTTATTTATACACAGCCAATATATTCCATCTACAGTTTATCCGCCTCGTAGCATAGTGGTTTGGCTACCGTGTATGAGGTCGCGGGTTCGATTATCGTAGGGGGTCAACATGAAATGGATTGGCTCTGTTTTTTGTATATGTTGTGTTTATTTTGTGATCTAAGCGATGTCAGTGCGTATTAGAATAAAATGAATATGTGTTTTTTATTTGTCCCTAAATGAGTTTATTGTAAAAACTCCTGCGGAGCATTGCATTGAAAAAGAAAAGAAAACTCTTTTTTTTTTTATATGTAACGTTTTTTTTATAAATGAAAAAAAAAAAACTTTTTTGCATGTGATTTTCTTATTAATATTTCATGTGTGATACCTTGGACTGGTACTGAAGCGTATGACTGATCATCTAACCGCCATGTAATAAAATGATCAAGTAACACTGCACTTGGTGTACCAAGGCAATGTCCTGTACACCATTAGGTGCAGTTAAGGGGCAACAACTACTAAATAATAGTATCACCCTTCGAAAAAGAATTCACTAGAAGGGGCGTCTCCATACAAGTTTTCTAAAAATATACGCTTCCTAGGGCTAATGTCATAACACCAATTATTTTCAAATTCCACGGTCAAAAGACTTAGGAACTTAGGAACAGTACTTAGGCCAATACACTCACACTTTGAAACGTGTGACGTAGATGTCTAGTGATGGCGTTGATGCCTAGTTATGACGTAGTGAGTGACGTAGTGGGTCACTAGTTGTCACTGGTCATGGTTGCATTTTCAAGTATGAAATTCCAATTATCAGAAATTCTTTTTCGACGGTAGGTATCACCGAATTCAATAGTTTTAAAAAAAAGTGATCTACATTATTTTCACCCGGACCAGATGCGGACACCTCAAATGTGAAAATTCTCCTCTTTTCTGTTATCCACATCTAATGGTGCATAGGGTGCGGCATAGGCATACCCAGCAGTGCACCTTGATCACTTATTACATCGCGCCAGTCCAAGGTATCACATTTTAAAAAAAATAACCACCTCACTGTTGAGGTGCCAGAAGGCCCAATTACAGAGGGGAACAACGTCACAAACACACAGGCTTGTGAAAAACCCTTTTTTTGTGTCCTCGCCAGGAACCTAACCCGGAACCTCCGTATCGTGAGTCCAGCGTCTTATCCATGTGATGTAAATGTTTGTGAAAAAAAAAATTAAGATTCTTCTACCTAAACAAAAAATGAGTAAAACAGCCGCCAGCTCAAACATCCCACAACACAGTATGAGTACTCGCATACAAAAACACATTGGTTTTGGCACAGCTCACTACGTTTTGTATAGGAGTGTAATGTGCCGTGAAACCAGAGTGATTGAAGCCACGAAATGCAGAGGATTTATTTACCAATTTTCACGTTAATATCCAAAATGCAGCCTGCACAAAGGACCTATGTTACGTATTACAGAGAGCCCAGTAAATACCTACCCGGCCGGCGAATGATTGCAGTGGTAAAATTGAATTTTAGACCGATCTGTATATTTTAAAAAAATACTGCTTTGGCTTGCACAGTTATTATCAGATGAATGAAGCATCAGTCCGCGTATACTTTTTGGTCAAGGAATGTTAGGGCTGCATTTCATGCGTTAAAATTTATGTAAATTACATAAAACTAGTAAATATTAGCACATATAATTATGTAGTTTAAGTTAGAATAATATTACAATTTGACATCTCAACAGAGACGAGAAGTTTGGAAGGGAATATGGATATCTAGGCGTTTTACAGGGCTTATGACCTGTCATCATCACCTGTCTTACTTGCAATCATAAAGGTTTCTGCTAAAATGCTTAGCAATTATCTCAATAGATGACAGAGTGTTTACATGTGAAGCGTCGCGCCATTTCACTGTATATATACAAGTTCTGATAATTGGCAGATATGGATATCAAATACTAGGTGAAATGGGGAATGTTGTAATACATCAAGTGGCCACTTAACCCAGCCAATGACAGGTCATAAGCCCTGTAAACGCCTAGATATTCATATTCCCTTCCAAACTTCTCGTCTCTGTTGAGATGTCAAATTGTAATTATTAGCCCGTAATGGGTGAAATCCAGTTTTTGTCTACAAGTATTTGGACACACTCAAAATGTTGTTTATAAAATAATATTATTATTAAAAATCCGCCTAATAGTGGTAGCGCATTTGGCTACAGTGCGGTCGCGGGTTCGATTCCCGTAGGTGGTCAACATGAAATAAATATGTATCATATTATTATTTTTATATTCATTTCTTTCCTTTTTTTCCTAGCGAGAAGTTACATGCCCTGATCCAGAAATTAGGTACTTATATTTAAGAAAAAAATGTATTTTTTAATAAAATAGAACCTCGTCTATCGGCTCAAGGAAAAAATTCTGGTTTTTGAAGGAAAAAAAACCATGACACACTGAATTTATATTTGTTAAATGAAGTTGGTGTTAAGACAACAGCGCAATGCGGCCTTATGATATCTCGATAGAGTGAAGAGACACCATTTGGAAATCTGCCAAGCCCGCTACCTACCCTTAACCGACTTTCTCGCAGAAGTCGATATACAGGGCGGTCTGTTTTAAAAATTAGGGTGATAAGACACCTTATCACTATGAGAATTTATAATAAGTGGTGCTGATTAAAGCGAAACAAACAATGTTTCTTTTATATATGTATAATGTATATATGTATCATAACATTTAAATAACTGCTTGAAGATAAAATAATTATTTGCAATATTCTATGCGCTTGGTAGCTGCAGTTGCAGCTGAAATCCCTTTTTTTTTAAATACCGCTATACAAATTATCCAATTAATAAATAAATCATAAATAAAATCTTATACAAATTTTTTGCTAGTTTTTTCTACAAATTTTGCTACTGATTTTCGCTATAGATATTAAGTATGAACTAACTGACCTATTCTAATGATTTTTGCTATTTTAGCTCGATGATTTATCTAACCACTGTATAAGTTGTAATGTACCGATATATAGAAAATCAAAGTATTTTAGTTCCGTACAAAATGATGGAGTTGGTTCTTAAATACTTATTGATATTAACAATACGTAAGACTTTTTCATCACTCCGTATAAGATAAGTAATAAAACCATACGTATAAAAAAAATGTAAGAAAGTACCAAGCAGCATAAATAAATTGGTTGACTTTTTGACCACTCTGTATAAAAGTAGTTATATACATAACAATACGTGGAAAAACAAAATAGGTAATACCAAACAATACATATAATTGAGTTGGTTCGTATTAACTAGCATTAGCTAGCGGCTTATAAGTCGGACAAACTTTAATAACAACAAAGCAACCAATTTACCGGAGAAATACGAAAAGACAGATTGTTAAGGACCCAGCCCAGGTCCTTCGTCCTTGGAACTTGTATCCCGGGTGATTGATTTAATCAACTTCTCCATTGATGTGCTTAATCGAATTTATCGACAAGTTTTTTTCTACGTCTTTCCATCAATTTCCTACTTACCGTTAATTTTTAATGATCAGCGGAAAGGTGGCTAAGTATGATATGTCGCTTTTTAATGTATTTTTTTATTTTAGAAAATAATCTACAAATAGTGTAGGCGCTCCCATGTGAATACGAAAGTATTTCGTATTTTTGCGGTCAACAAATAATAACGAATTCGTAAATATCTGCCTCGTAGCACAGTGGTAGCGCATTTGGTTACCGTGGTCGCGGGTTCGATTCCCGTAGGGTGTCAAAATGAAATATTCATTGTAATTTTCATATTTTAATATTTCACAAATATTAATATAAATTATTAGGATAATACCTTGGACTGGTTCTGAAGTGAAAGACTGATCATCTTACTTTCATGAAATATAAAAAAAGATCAAGATAAACTGCATTTGGTCTACCAATGCAGTGCCCAATGCAATATTAGGTGCGGATAAGGGAAAGTATTAATAGTATTAATATTATTTAACTTCAGTGGACTATGGGACATTTAACTTTTTTTATAGGATGCGTCTATTAATTTCTATTAACCAAGGTTTGTAGTAAGTGCGCCTAAAATAAAAAAAGTACAAAGCCACTTCTCTGGTTCTACGTATCAACTATATATTCAGTACGACCCTTTTTGTGCGCTTAGGAGCAAGGTGCTTTTAAAGTATCTGTTTGCGGTCAATCCGTTTTTATAAGCTCCGTTTTTAAATATTTTTTTACGAGGAATCTTTTGAGTTTTAGCTTTTTTTATTTTTCACAGAAAAATTTCAAATATTCATTACTCTACAAAAAAATTACGGAATTTAAAAATATAGGTCATTTCCCCATTGTACCCTTGAAGAAGAGACACGCGTTGTCTAGAAACCGATTGCGAGTTTTATAATTTAAAAAGTAGTTAAAAACAAAGAGTTTTATTCAAATAATTTAAAATGAATTACTACGAAGTGAGCACTTCTTACTTAAATTTCATTATTTAATATTATTTACTTTATTATTGTACCTAATAATTTTTGAAGCGTTGATTTTAATTTAACAGTTCCTTTGTTTGTTTATATACTGTCCTTGGCAAAAAAACTCAATACTTAGAAGGTGAAAACATTCAAAGAAGAAAGATAAACAGGGAGACAAGATCAAAGGATAATAAGAAAAGCAGGTATTGACTTGGAAGAAAGTGTAAGAGTATATATAATGGCTTAAAATGAAAAATAAACAAATAAAGAAGTCATCCAAGGGGAATTCCTTTTTTTTTGGTAAAAGAAATTCTTTGATCCTTTCTTTAAATAGTGAGATAGATTTACGAAGAGTTTTTTTTTATTTAGCACTTTGTTTATGCACAATAACAAAAGTTTTTTTTTATGTCTAAGAATACAATTTAAGATTCTGCTAGACTGATTTTTAACACAGACGTTTTTCTCTTTGAAGCTCGTATCAAACATTTTTTTATCTGATAATCCTTAGAACCTCTAGCTAAAGGCATGTTTCAAATATTGAAATTTTAATAAACACGCAGGAATGAATGTTGAAATATTGTACATATATTTTACTTATTTGCTGAAATTTTCTACAGAAAATTGATTATATTGTAAATTTAATTTAAAATTTATTGATTGACACTCCAGTACGTGCCTCGAGCCAATAGTGGCAGTGTCCAATTTACTTATATGTATATAATATGATACATAATTTATAAAAACTACAACCACTGCTATTTCCCTTATCCGAACCCAATGGCGCATAGGGCACTGAATCTGTACACGAAGTAAAATGTATATGGACCCATTTTAGTACATGATGGTAAGATGATCAAGCTTACGCTTCAGAACCAGTCCAAGGTATCACACATGTAATATTAATGTTAAAATCAGATGTATATAAATATTTCATGTTGAACCCCTACGGGAATCGAACTCGCGACCTAATGCACAGTAGCCAAATGCACTACCACTTTGCTACCAGGCGGACATTATTATTATCATCATTATTGTATAATTCATAAAATGCGATTTTTGTGAGAAATCAAAAAATTCACTTAAATTTTTGTTGTAAGTGTTATATGTATTATAATATTTATCTACAATATTTTATACCATATATTTCCTATTATTATCGCATTTAATAAGCGGCAATATGTTTCAACGTACATAATATACAAATGAATGTACATACATATGATGCATTATTATATTAGTATTCTAACCTACTCTTATTCTAGGGAAAATGCTAACCATCAAGTTGGATATGAATCTACGTACCCGCATAATTTGACGATTAATATTATAATCCTCAAACGATGCCTTACTATGCGGGTATGTAGAATGTAGATACATTATACCTACTTATTACTTATCTATCATAGAATATGTATTTATAGGTAATTTTCAAAGACCTTTTCATCCCAAATCGATTGACCCTTTCGAAAAATAGAATGAAAACGGCATTTTCGAAGATCTTATTATTTTCTGATGACGATTTATAAAAGTCGTAAAAAGAAATATCTTTGAATATTTTTCAGAATTCTTTAAAAATTTATACATTAAGGGAATTTCATATTCCTGAACCTTCGTTTCTGATAGAAATAGCTATGAACATTAATGATATCCCAGAGGCAGAGTAGCTCTGGAAACGAATTTTGGATTATCTAAGCGTTTACAGGGATAATGACCTGTCATTAAATATAACATTCCCCATCCGCCCATCTGATAACCTTATGACAAATTTTGAATCTTGTTCATCATCTGATAACCTTATGACAAATTTTGAATCTTGTTAACATGTTGAATTATCACATTGTTGTAACAATTTTATTTCACTTATTTAATCGACATTTCTTTACACTTTTTAATACTTGATAATTATTTGTTTCTGTTTTTAGTGTTTCTGGTGTTTTTATTATATATTACCCGATTAGCCTGTAATCGCTCCTGGTACCTAGAGGGTCCGGTGGGATGCAGATATTGCAGATGGTTAAGTTGTTTGTAGGTTTAGAGCCCCGCAGACTAGAGACTTTCTATCGGGCGATGGTTTAGTCGGGCTTTTAATCAGTATGAAGATGTATGCAAGTGCACATACTACAACGATACGGTATCGGCCTATTGCTAAGTTTAATATGCGATTGCCTTTAAACTATCCTATCGATAAACTATCGGCCGATAGCTTAATCAGTATGGCGCTCTTCCACGCGCGCACACTTGCCGATCGTTTAATCGGGCGATAGCTATAGCTATAGCTCGTTTCACTCATTCATAGTATTGCAGCAATAATAACTTTTTTTGACAATATTGTTCCAACATTCATTGCGACCGCTCTCTTCAAAAGTCGTTTATTAACTGGAAAATCATTCGAGGGCAGTTGGCCGACTGTTCTCTAGTCTGCGCACTCATCTGGGTTAGTACCCAACTGTTTTGTTGATTCAGTGTGCGCGCTAGCAGCCCAACCCGACTAAACTATCACCCGATAGAAAGTCTCTAGTCTGCGAGGTACCTTAATGAAATATTGAAGGATTTAGTTGTGATTGCAGTGGAGTGTGTTTGTATCGCTGACTGAAGCTGCTCAATGTTGTTTTTTTCTTTTTTGAACTTTTCAACTTATTATTGTATTATAATTCTTTGACTGTTTATGTACTGTTAATCATTAAAGAAAACTCGTTATTGGCTTCAATTTTTGTTTCCTAACTGTGTAGTTTTTTCTCTATTTATAAGTTGTATGTTCTCTAGAAAATAAAATCTCTAAAATTAAATAATTTTTTATTCCATTTCAGAGTCTGCAACTACATCTCGAAGAAAATATTAAATAAAGGGAACAAAATATGTATTACCTAAAGTGTGCGTATTATCTCATTTTTATTTATTTTATTTTATAAAACACATGTATCATATTCCTAAGAGTTATAAAACTCATTTTGTGACCGGTATTTTATACATTTTCAATTACATATTGCACAATCAAACACGAATAAGAAAGACGATACAAAATTAACACATTCAATCTTAATCCTAAACATCATGACTATCATTGAAAAAAATATTTAAATACAAATCTTTAAGGGCTCTACTCTGTATCGATTAATTTATTTTTACTTCATGGGTTAGTTTTTATTATATTGGGATCGAGAAATGTTAATTAGGGATTTTTCACCGAATTTTATGGATCGAAATTTTTTAATGTGGAGGTTTTTTGAATTACGTGTATTGTGACCATGAGCTCAGAGTTAAAATTACCTTTAAATCAAATTGATTTACCTTTTAATAATCTTATTGGAAAAAAAAATTGCGGTTTTAACAAATAAATTATATAGCAACAAAAATTCAGATCAATAATAAATAATTATTCTTAGCGAAAGAACGATATAAATGTATGAAGAATTATTTAAGCAAATTTTAGTAAAACTGTGATGTACTAAGACGATTGTGAGATTAAAAACCTTTATATAGATATAATTACATATGTGAGCTTTATATAGATAAAAAATATATAGTTGTAACATCCTGAAGTACCTAAACGTCGCGAAACAATTAGACAGTAAGTGAAAATATTTATACAACATTTTGGGTCGTGTTCAAATACTTGTACACAAATCTGGATTTTACCCAAGACGGGATTTATAAAAAAAAAAAAAAAATCTACCTCATCTCTGTAGGGATATAAAAACAAAAAAGAAAATATATTTATATTTTTTTACTACCATAATTTTTTATTGAAATTTTAAAGAACCTGGTTTTAAAAAAACTTGTTTATAAATGAACGTCTCCAGAAAATTTAACTTCATGTAATCTATGTACATAAATATAATCCATGGCACATTTGAGAAACGCGAATAATCCCTATAGTACCTTTGTAAAATATTTGGCAACATTTTGCCACCAATGTTGGAACATTGTTAACGCATTTCTTCCTCTATGAACCGCCCGCGCCCTTAGAAGTAATTAAGTAAGAAAACTTATCTCCTTTAAAATTGTACAAGAAATTTACCTAGTTTTATTATAAGGTGTCAAGGAAATTTATAGCCAGAATTTACAACTTAATAATCTCACTCAAAATCAAAATAACGCCGTAACTTTCACTGCTTGCGAAATGAAACTTTAATATTCTTGAAGTAGGTATTTATTAAAATTTATGAATTAGGTAGAGAATTAGCGTAAATCAAAACGTTTACTATAATATGTATTTTTTAGGTCCATTCGTATAAAAATAAATATTTTTTATTTATGGGCAAATTTTTTTCATATCCATTATTTGTTAAAATCATTAAACACTTGACAGATTTAAAATAAAATTGTCTTTAAATAAATACACAGTACTTAACATAAACTGCATTCTACAATAATTTCTAAGGCGTGTCAATGCTATAATATTTTAAATGCTGATAAGAAAAAAACTTTTTTTTTTTCAGAACAATACTCAATACGATAGAGCCACAACTACTACTTTCATTTTCCGCATCCAATGGTGCATAGGGCAATACATTGGTAAACAAATTAAATGAATCTTGATCATTTGTTGAATGAATGCAAGATGATCAGTCTAACGCTTTAGCGCCAGCCCAAGGTATCACACATAAAATATGAAAATCATAGAAAGTATCTATTTATTTTTATACATTTGTTTACCTATCATTTCACTCCTGTAAAATGTCAAAAGAAACCAATTGCCCATATTTTTTTTCATTGAGATTAAAATCCCTTAATATTAAATTTGAAAAAGGCATTCTTACTTTTGTACTGTCTTTAATTTGTGTAAATCATTACCACGGTAAAATCATAGCTAATTTTTGCAAAACCATCAAATGGTTTTGATTTTATCGTTAGGTAAAAATAACAGTTGTAAGAAAAAAACTCCTGATTAAAGAGTACACGAACAGTACGGTATCTTTAAATCCATTATTTGATCAAAAGGAAATGAGTGATTAGACAAAAACTACTGTTTATCTGTCTGGCTAGGACACTAGGAAATGTCCTTTATCAAATCTGTTTTCCTTTGTTATTTATCCTCGCAAAGCGATCTCTCGCCGTGAAAAACGTAATTTCGTACATCGAAATCTCTCCACCCAGGATTAATTCATCAAAAGATCTTTTATTAAGGTGAGAGGTCCCAAAAACGAGGAATATTATTTTATCTGTCGAGAAATCTCGCCTTTCACTTTTCAAGAGACAAAATACATTAATTTCTCACTGGGTGACCTCCGTCTCGGCCCGGTTTTGGGACACCCACCCCTTAAGTTCTATAGAAATATTATTAATTTGAAAACTTGAAGTTCGCGTAATTTGTTTTGATATTCTTAATCCTTTCAAAAGATTCAACGCGATCTTAGAAAATTATTTACAGCTAATGGATTGGTTTTTATTTGTATCACTTTGTTTGTTTAGACCACAGAATTTTTTGTTTTGTTATTAGTGTACGTAAGATTCCCGAAAGAAAAAGTGATTGTGTGATTTGAACAAAAGAATCTTCTTAATTAATGTTCATTTCCGCGATCTACTGCGTTTAATTATACAGGGAGTAACAAAACTCGTAGTACAACCCGACATCATCTGGTAAATCTACATCATATTTGAGGTCGATTGTGTAATATGACTTTTGAATCTGAGCTTGAAAAATTTTTTTTCTTCTTCTCATAAAAGCTTTAATTAGTACGGCAGATTTAGTACAATTGCACAAATTCATATTAAAATGGTCTTTTAATTTTGTTTTATTTATGGATACTATAAAATTGACTAAATACAACAATATAACAAGTCAACTTCGTACTCAATTTTCTCGAAAAGTATGGGTCAAATCAAAAAATTTTACTCTACAAAATCGACTCCAAATACGATGTAGATTCACTGGTTTCCCGCTTGTACATTAAGTTTTGTTACACGGTGTATAGACTATTATTACAACTAAAAACATTCAACAATATGTACGACTACATAATAAAATCATATTTAGTAAATGAAATAACATAGTAAATACATATATTAAAATATAAAATGAACCATAAAGTTGCAATTTCTTCGGAAACTTCACTAGATACTACTTCTACTACTTTCCCTTATCCGCACCCAATGGTGCATAGGGTACTGCATCGGTACACCAAGTGCAATGTTTCTTTATCATTTTATTACATGAAGGTAGGATCAGTCATACTTTTCAGTACCAGTCCAAGATATCATGATATACTAATATTAAAATCACATGTAAATAAATATTTCAGGTTGATCCCCTACGGGAATCGAACCCGCAACCTCATTCACGGTAGCCAAATACACTACCACTGTGCCACAAGGCGTACACCACTAGATACCAAATTTAATTTCATTCAAAATAAATAAAACACTGATGATCTCTTTAGATTTTTGGTTTACTAGTTCTAAAAATATTTTTTTGTACAAAATTCAACATTTGAGTCAATTGCGGGACTAAAATAATTTAAAAATAGCTCTTTTAACCATCCTAAAATAAATAAATAAATTCCACAACCCTCCCACGGAACCTGACTAATCCTTACAGACTCATAAAAAGTATCCTTTCCGATTAAAACGTACTTGTAAAAGATAAAAAATATAAATTTGACATAAATAATACCTTTTTTAAATGTCGGCCATATGTCTTCCAGTTCACATCCCTATGAATCAGGCCTCAAATAATCATCTATCACGCGATCCACACCATTGCACACAAGCTCGTCCTGATTACAAAAATCTGCGGCATACCCAGGGTACTTGTCTAAATGCTTTCGTCATCTATTCACCAAAATTTTTATTCAATTTTTTTATATATTTTGAGCGGGTGATGGCACAGTGGGTGGTAGAGCGAGTCCAGAAATCTTCGGTACGAATCCCCACTTTGACACGACTCGAATCCTGTTTCAAGGACAAGCCGCCTAGGCTTTATTGGAAATAGTATTTGCAAATTGAAATATTCGAAAATGTCATAATTTCTTGCATAGTTTTCTTTTGAAAAAAAAGATAAATATAAAAACAGATAGGCATATACAAAATAATAAAAAATAATGACGGAACATAATATTATGATATATTATCAAATTATGTTTGAAGGACAGCCGATATATTATTATAACATATAATACGAAGTACTAAGTAGGTAAGTATAAAAATAAGAGGAAATGCTACGTTTAATAAATCCATTTTTATTTTATTTACGTACCTAAATTTAAAAAATAAGAATTCTGATGAAAACTAGCTATAAAAGTGATGATAAAGCTACAAACCACAGACGAAGAAAAATATTATCATACACTCTTACTTATAAGCATACAAGCTTATATTTTCCATTTGGTTTATTACTTAATTTTTTGTCTTGTTTGATACCCTGAACTAACCTTGAATCCTAAGACTGATAATTTGTAATAAATTATCTCGACTACACTACAATTGATTGGTGGATCAAATCGATGACTTGTGAAAGTAAAGGATAAGATAAATTGGTAATAGTAGATCATTTGAATAACCAATGGCGAAAGCAACATTGCACTAAGGACTACCCCCAGATAACCAATCACCAGAAATTAACGGTAAGTCTGGGTATCACCGGTAATCGCTGTAACAGCGGGGCTGGTATCATCCTCACTACATTAAGCAGCCAAACTACGCGCGGACTGATCTACAGGGGCAAGCTCCTGGTAGCAGTAAAATAATAGTTTTTCTGAAGAAAGTCAAGCCGAAATAGCAGCGATAACTTGCCTAACATTAATTAATTATTAATTTTATTAGTACCTCATATTTTAATTACAAAATTTTACTATCATCATACCATATCCGCTCCCTATGTGGAGCATATGGATTTATTAAAGTGAAAACTTGTTTGGCGTGATCTAGATTTAAGTTAAACAACATTTTGAGTGTGTCCAAATACTTGTACACAAAAACTGGATTTCACCCATTACGAGCTAATAATTACAATATGACATCTCAACAGAGACGAGAAATTTGGAAGGGAATATGGATATCTAGGCGTTTACAGGGCTAATGACCTGTCTTCGGCTGGGTTAAGTGGCCACGATGTATTACAACATTCCCCATTTCACCTAGTATTTGATATCCATATCTGCCAATATACAGTAAAAGGATATCAAATACTAGGTAAAATGGGGAATGTTGTAATACATCAAGTGGCCACTTAACCCAGCCAAAGACAGCTCATAATCCCTGTAAACGCCTAGATATCCATATTCCCTTCCAAATTTCTCGTCTCTGTTGAGATGTCATATTGTAGATTTAAGTTTATTATGTTACACTATTTTTTTTATTTAAAAATTTAATTTTATTTATTTACGTATATCTTTTTTTAAAGTTAAATAAAAACTGTTAAAGAAAATAAATTATTGCAATCAATAAATTTCAAATAGTTTGTCTGAATGTTACCTGTAATCAATTGCTTTTTATGGACATAGGAAAATTTACATACTTATCCGTTTTTTTTACAAATTGTATTTTTTTAAAAATATATTTAAATGTTCAGTTTACATTGGTAAAAGACATTGTGTTTTTTCGTATGCTTACCTAGAAACTTTGTAAATGTAAGATTTGAATCCTAAAATTTTAGCCTCGCTATCTTACAAAATATTTAATCCTAAAGGGGATGAATTTATTATTCCTCCTCCCTTTAAGGCAAGGGCTAATCCAATCAATCATGGATCGTTGATTGAGCTTCTCAAAACAGCCGTGAGCTAATTTGAGCCGGTAACCTATGTAAATCATAAGTTTCTAAGGACGAAATTTGCATCTCTTCAATCATCCAAGCTTCGAATTACACAACTATATGCACGCCTTGTGTTTATAAACAAAGCTCCTAATTGTTTAGGTATAGATACATACATAACGGTTTTGATTAATTTGAAATGTATGTTGTAATTGCGAGCATTGAATTATTGGAATTATGTTATTTTATGTATTCTGTTAGGTATAATATAATATGTTTAAGGTATTGATTGCATTGTATGTAATAAATACCTACATGTGATTGTAAAAAAATCTACATTCGGATATAGAAATTTCTCGGTAGTTTAAAAAGTGATAAAAGTGTATCTATAGTAAGAGCTTCAAAATATTGTTTATCCTGTCCCCCAGCTTTTGACACCACCAGGATAAGATGGTGACGTTGTCATCTAACTTCATAGATGACGTTGGCGTGCAGCAATGGTGGCGAGGCAGTTCGGCGAAGTCGGCAGCTGGAGCGACGTTCGTAGGCGGAGAAACAAAGAGAGCAGACGATGCAGGTCGGGCTTCAGATGCTGGTACCAGGAGTGTGAATCCAGATCTGAATCCAAGGCTTACATAGCGGCGCGTCTTCCACAGCAGGCAAGACAAGAACTGGTGACTCTCCGACTGGGGAGAGTAACTTCGTAGATAGTGAAATCCAGTCATGCTGCACTGCTATTCCGACCCACTGCATGGGCATTTGTACTTTTGTTCTTTGTATTAAATGATGGAAAAAAAGAATAATGTCCTAAGTCCTCCCTACCCGTGTATTCTGTTGTGACGGCTAACAATTTCCTAGGATCTATTGTGACAATGCTATTTTTTAGTAGGTAAATTTAGAAAAGCCGATGTAGCTATGTAGCTATATTTATTTAAAAAAACACTTTTTTTACGCGGGTGGTGCAGCTGAAGCGCGATTTTTTTCGATTATTATTTGACACAAGTAAGCTGTATGCATGCGAGAATTTAAGAGATGAATTAGGCGGAGAAAGAGGCCAAACGAAAGACTCAGCTCCCAGGCGATACCAGGAGACCTAAACCCGTCAATTCAGTAGAAAAAATTCCTTGCCTTGGTCTTATGGAGACTGGAAAAGGAAGAGATCTTCTGTGCTGCACTTGACCAAAATAACGTCAAAAAAACACAAGTCAGATCACAACGACTTCACTTAAGACACAATTGAACAATGGATGCGGTGTTTAAATAGTTCAAGGTTGAATTTATGTTAATTGAATGAGAAAAATGCGTGATCGACAGATGGATGAGTTTAGATGCGGGTCACAAATTGTTACAACTTTTGGACTACCCGCGAAGTGCGATAGATAATTGGTTTTGTGGATAGAGGGCAGTATAGACAAGGAATATAGGAGTAGAAACCAAAGATTTACTGGGGCAATTTGTTCCAAGAATGACTAGTACAAATCATCACTAGCAACGTCCCGAGAAACCAAACCTTTCGGCCAATCCAACGGGGAAAATAGTAATTGCAATAATGTAATTTAACTTTTACTTGCTAATCATCATCAACCCAGCCAGAGAACTCAATTATTATTATTAATGGTCTACGTTCTTTTACTTCTCTTCTTTTCCCTTATCCACACCTGATGGTGCGTAGAACACGGCAATTGTGCACCACGTACAGTTTATCTGGATAATTTATTACGTGAAAGCAAGATGATTAATCAGTCTAACATTACAGCTCCAGTCCAAGGGTTCAAAAAGTTCGATGAACCAAATCCCATTTGAGCGTACAATACTATGTTCTTAAAAAAAAATTTTTCTTTGCCATTACAAGTTTTAGAAAACCAAATATTGTATGTTTTATTTTGTGACATTTGCCTACCGTTTCCCACAAAACTCCCAGCCATTTCCCATGAAAACTACCTTTAGCCTACAACACCACCATGTCAACAAATCCTGTCAAGCGTCAAAGTCAAACGTAAGTAAGGAGATTTCTAATATCCTTAGGGGATTCGCGTCACTTAGGATAGGAAAGGAAGGCAAAATATACAATTTAAAAATAGCTTAGGAAACAAGTAATATTCGTTGCCATGCGATATTTTTGTAAGAAATAAAAAACTCCTCGCATATTTAAAATCGCTTATTCGATTTAGGAAGTGTAGCATTTATTGTACCTTTACCTTGAACTAGCACTAAAGCGTAAGAATCATCTTGCCTCCGTATATAAAAAAAATATGCAAAAGGTGCATAGGGCACTGCACCAGATGGGGGTGCCCTATGCACCATTAGGTACGAATAAGGGAAAGTAAAGATAGGGTAAAAACCATTTTTACTATTTTGATCAATTCAATTTATTTACTCACTACTCGTGTAAACGTCAAGTGTCATCATACTGTAGTCCTATTCAGTGTTGATATAATGCAAAAAATGCTTTTCTGTTTGAGCTTTTGTTTGGTAGCACATTACAATGCCATCTTCTGGGCTGGTATTTGATCATGATTTTACGTGTGATTAATTGTGAGGAGTTTGTACCGTGCGGCAGCGCAATCGGACTTTGTAATGATCACATTTATTAACATGACCCAGAAAAGGTTTATAATATGTTTCCTGGGCCCAGATCACAAGAAACCATGAAGAATTCATCATTATGACAGAGCAATAATTGATTTCTTGAGGTGGTTAAAAAAATAAAAAAATAAAATAAAAAAATACTAATTTATAGTAGTTGGAGATTTGAATAGAGACATACTAAAGAAAGGACAAGCACAACTAAATAAATACGAAGAGTTTTTTCTACATTACTCTTTTAAGGCAGCTTTAAACAAAGCAACAAGGAGAGACAAATAACGTGAGACCTGCATAAATCATATGATGGTTAAGTCGAAAAATAATTTTACTGCCATAATTTATCAGTCATCCTTGACAGATCATTTTACTACTGTGTTAAATGTGGAAATTCAAAGTAATAATCCACCAAAATGTAATGAACCTAAAATGCATACAAAAACCAACATCAATTATGAATATATGAAGAAAAGCTTAAATTAAATCAAATGGTTTGACATTCTAAATCACAAAATAACAAATGAAGCTTGGAATTTCTTCATTTCAACTCCTCAAGATAATCTACCAAATATTGTAAATGAATACCTCAACACGGGCTTTGCCCAGAAAAGTATTTCACTAAGAAAAAAAAATACATTGTGATCGATAATGAATCGTGTGTGACGCGTGTAACATTGCGATGTAGATGTGCTTGTAATCTGGGCCCTAAATGCCTTAAAAATCCCAATTAGAAAATCTACATTGTAATATGGACATTTGATGATTACGTAGAAACATATATTTGAAGGGAAAATTCAGATCAATAAAACAAAAATCCTGCTTTACTTGTGTTAATGGATACAGACTTCCGTTTCTTTTATGTTTATAGTATGTTTTAAAAACGTATCTGGGAGGGCACGTTTACAAGCGACGAGCAACGATGGCGAAAAGAGCGAAGGATGGAAAAAATCCTATGTATTTATACATTGGATTCTCGATGTATAAATAAATTTGGATTTTTTTCGCTTTCGCCAATCGCCGCACTATCGTGCGGCAGGGCCAAAATCGTCCTAAAATTCAATTTTTTTAAATCAACCAAATATATGGTAGAATCAAAACAATTATTGATTTATAATACTAAAACACTATATTTTTTATTCAAAAATTATCAATTTTGTATATTGCTCGGTTAATTAATTATGACACTTCAAAGTTGAATGTTTTCAAATATCAGTTTATTAAGTAATTTAAAGTGTAATTTGGAGCCCCCTTAAAATGCATTTTGATAAAAAATATTTTTCATTCTGGTCCTGTTTAGTATAAACACTAGTCTTTTCTATATAAAAACATAATTATTTTTTTAATACTGATTACGAGTTTTTTATTATAAATTTTAAAACACGTACCTAAAAATATTTTTAAAAATTAACTTTCCCTAAGCTTTTAATTACTAGCGAATTTTGCCGAAGGTTGGATATTATAATTTTTATTACAAGCATTTAGTTAATTTGAGAAAAAGAAAAAAAAATCTTGCGCCTACTTGCGCCATTTTTTTAAAAAAATAAATATTTTTCTAGTAAAAGGAACTACATCCCCCAAAAATGTATGGATCCAATAACATTTTTTAAATTTTGGAATAATTGAATAATATATTTTTTATTATGGTTTTTATTCTTAAACCTAACTTATTTTCAATAAGTACAATAATTTTTTTTTCAAGTTTTGAATACTAAAAATCATTCTTATGATTTATTTTAATTCGTAATTATTTTTAACCACGGTAAGTCTAAATGTGTGGCACCTTTAATATTATCTTGCACTGTTAGAATTTTTATAATTGTGAGATAACGATAAATAATAATTAGTCTATCAATAACTAAAAACCATAATGCTAAAAACAAAATAAGAACAAAATTATTTTGTCTTCTAATTTTAATGTAAATAAAAAAAATCCTTATATGTTATACTCGTATATTAGTTTATTAAGTAATTTAAAGTAAAATTTGTAACCCTCTTATAATGCATTTTTATAATAAATATTTTTTATTCTGGTCCTATTTAGTATAAACACTAGTCTTTTCTATATAAAAACATAAAAAAAAAATTAATACTAATTACGATTTTTTTATTATAAATTTTAAAACACATAACTAAAATATTTTAAAAAATTAACTTTCCCTAAGCTTTTAATTACTAGCGAATTTTGCCGAAGATTGGATATTATGATTTTTATTGCGAACATTTAGTATAACTTGAGAAACAGAAAAAAAAATCTTGCGCCTAATTGCGCCATTTTTTTAAAATAAATATTTTCTAGTAAAAGGAACTACACCCCCAAAAATGTATGGCTCATATTTTGTAGTTTAACTTTGAAAACCTTATTTAAAAGATTGCAAATTCATGTATTTTTTTAGAAAAAGTATGTCTATATTATGCAAAGTAATGGATATGTAAGACGAGGCTAAAGCACTTTTAATACAGAATTATAAAAAGTAAGATTAATAGTGTGTAAAAGTAGTTTTGAAAAAATATAATATAGATATTTAAGAAACACTTTTATTTAGTCTGTAAACATCACTCATGAATTCGACATTTTAAATACTGATTATTATTTTTATATAATAAAACGCAGTTTGTTAACCTTAACCTACGTGTTTTGCTTACTTTGCATATGAATCATAAGTTTTTTTCCAAAAACTGTATTTTGGCTGACCTATAATTCACATTACGAATAAAATCACAGAAATGTTTTAATGTATTATAAATTTATATTGATTCAGTATTATTCTCTCCAAATTTTGTCTGAATATCATTATTGGTTTCAAAGTTATTGAATTTTAGGATGAAAAATGAGCCGTTCGCACCATAGTGCGCCGCTCGTGCACGTACCTTTCCCGTTACAGTTATTCCGGATATTTTACACTAAACATGGTAAAAGCGCCCTCGAGGTGATTTTTCACAAATATGGCGCTTTAGAAATCAACCTAATATAAGCATTATAATAATGGATTTAAGCGCGATTTTATCCTTGCTAGATTGACAAAAAATTTATACGGGAATATGGAATTAGATAATACGGCATTAACGTGGCTCATGATCTGTAATTGTTTGATGACTTGGTGTATTAAAATATTCCTTATTCCGCCTACTACTACTACTAATCCCCCATCCGCACCCAACGGTGCATAGAGCACTGCATGGGTATACCAAGTACAGAGGATCTTGTTCATTTTAATACATGAATGTAATATGTAAGATAATCAGAGCTTCATTACCAGTCAATGAAATATTAATATGAAATCAACATGTAAATAAATATTTCATGTCAACCCCCTAGGGGATTCGAACCGGCGACCTCATCCATGGTAACCTCGAGCCTAGTATTATAATATATATATTTTTTGAATTTGATAACCTTATCCCCCAATTTTTAAAACGCATAAAATTAGTTATGTGTTGGTTGTAGCTACTTGATGTACTACATATAGTGCCTGTAGTGGCAACTTAACCCAGCCAATAATAGATTCCTCTTCTTTTTTCGCCACGTTCGCTCCTATGTGGAGTATGTGGACATCACTAGATCCCTCCAGGAGACCCTGTCACCAGCCAGCTCTCTTGCCTCCTCCCACGTCAGGCCCGCATCTATCAGCTCCGCCGAATACATCCGTAGGATGGTCATCGACGGTCTGCCAGGACGGCAGGATCCTGCAGGCGTAAAGAAGAGGCAGCTCGGGTTCAGGCTCTCCCGAGGCATCCGGAGTACATCCCCAAGCCAGGACGAACGCCGCATCTTCACGACTCCAGTTTTTGGAGGTTGGTTATGAAGTCAAACCACCTTATGCCTAGAATCCTTCTCAGACACTTATTCTCAAAACTCAACAAGCGAGCATTCTGAGCTTTTGTGAGATGCCAGGCTTCCATAAAGGAGCACCGGCACAGTGCTGGAATTAAGGAGTCGGCATTTTGTTTTGACCGAGTATAACCTAGTATAGTATAAATAGACTAGAAATCCTATAAACGCCTTTATATATATATTCCCTTCCAAACTTCGCTTCTATGTTGATATTGAGATAATCAGTATAATTATTGCAAATAAAAACAAGCTTCACCATATGAATTAGCTGTATTATTACGAGACAATAAAACTTATCTTATTGTTCATCGCAATCCTCAAAACCCAAAAATTATTGTTGAGAAATCTCGCCAATATCCTGCATTACAAAATTATCGATACCTTTATATCCCCTTAAAGAAGACGGCTGTGTTTTTAAGAGGGGGCGTAATATCTTCATTTAAATTCAAACAAGTAAACTGCGGCTGTGATTGGAATTCTAAATGGCAACTCCACAAATCTCTTCGCCGCTTAAATACACTATCTTCTATTTTTCCCGCTTTTTTCTATGGATAGTGACGTCACTATTCTAGATTTTCCCATATTGTAGAGCTCTGAATTTGAATACGAGGTCACGTTAGTATTATTTAGATGGGGTAGTTTAAATTCTAGTTTTAGTACGCGATCCTATTGCAAAATGGAATAAAAATGTTGTAAATCTACACGTATAAGATAGGGTTGATTGATCATTAGTGTTAAGGTGTGTTGATTAAAACTATTTCTGATGAACTTTAGTTTTATTTCTATAATTTACAATATTAAATTTGTGCTGTAAAACACGGCTAACTATGCAAAGGCTTAGGCTTGTTACTAGTTGAAAGTTTGCGGAGAGAAGAGATAAAATTGACAATGACATCTGACTATATGGGTTAGTACTCTGAAGTTAGTAGCAAAGTGAAGCTCTTCACAGGTAACAGAGTAGCTAGTAATAAAAACAGTCATTTTAGTATAGGCTGCATGAATTTAAGTAATTGACTAATAAAAATTCCTAACAATTAGCATGTAAATAAAAAATTAAAAGTGGTAATGAAAAAATGTCAAGTATGCGCTAAAAATATATTTATTTCATTTTTTTTACATTTATATTACATCTTTGGCCCGTATCATTGATACAACAAATCTTCTTCTTCTTCTCCATCAGCCATTGTTCATCCACTGCTGGACATAGGCCTCCCTCATGCTAGTCCACTGCTTTCTGTCCTGGGCCTCAAGCTTCCATCTGGATCCTGCAGTACTTTCTATGTCGTCTGTCCATCGCCTTGCATACAACAAATAGCCCTGAGAAGTATATAAATATTTTTCTTATTGATACATCGTCGACCTCTCTATTATTCACCTAAGGGCGTTTGTCCCTCTTCCTCTCGCACTTTTCCCCGTATGAGAGGGAGAGAGTCCGAAGTTTGACAGCTGACATACTAGCCTCCGGCGGGAATTCGCCCCTATAATGTTTGATTTCTCATCGGTCTATGGGTTTGAGGATCTCTGAAGCGTGCCTATAGCTCGGGAGGTTACCTTCGACCGGTAGAAAATTTAGCATCATTAGAAGCGTTTTTATGCGTTTTTTTCGGTAAATGGCCATTCTTCATACAAACGATTTTTGCTTTTTTTTCAAAAAGCGCGACTCGATTCTGACTTTTTTCGTGATGGGTTTTTTGCAGCCGCTCCGTATCATTCTTTCGAGCACAATTTCATCAGCCGAAATGCTTTTTTAACGGACATATTTGCGTTTGTATTTTCGGGCATTTTTTCTCCATAGTAGGTCTCCCGATTCGACACGAGAGTCGTCCTGGTCGAAAAAACCACTACAGAGTCGTATTTTATGCTATAAATCGAGACTAGACTACATTTGGCGTTCGTGGGTACCGTAAAAATAGCTCTAGCTGGAAAATTTACAAAGTTATTAAGTTTTTCTTTTGCGATTTTATTTGTATAGGATTTTCCATAGTAACTTTTTTTGCTCTCTCCTGACCTTAAAAATGCCTCAAAGTTACATGTTGTTCAATTTCTACGTACAACTCATAAATATATTTTAGATTCGCGTTTTTTTTAATATATAAAAGCCTTTTCGATTAGATATCAGCTAAAATACATTCCCCATAGTAAACTGTATGGGATTTTCTTTTTTAAACGCTGGACATATTTTTCATTACGAAAACCTAAATTTCGGGTCTAATCGCTAGAAGGTGCGGAAATCTAACCGTTTCTGTAAAAAAAAATTGACCCTGATGTTCATTTTTTTCATATAAATTATCAATTAATAAATGAATTTCCCAAAGCGGATGTGTGAGTGAGAGGCACCTTTTTCTGCTTGGTAAAAGCGAGACGAAAGATGAACGTCTGTGTATTTATAATGATTATTTGTTCGCCTAATTAATAAATGTCAAAATAAAATGTGTTACCATTACGTAGAAAATAATATTAAAACCCGCCTAAAATAAAAGTACCTACTTATGTTTCCGTATAGATTTCCTCTGTCTATGACTAATAAAATTATTATTTTGCCTTTCAAACAAATATTTTTTAGCAAAATTTATCTAAATACAAAATGCTTTTGACTTTGACAGCTGGACTTTTCATTTATTAAATTTTTTGATCTATTTACACCTTGATTCCAACTTTTACAAGATAAATCCGTATTGTGATGAAAAATAAGAAATTATTATCGTTTTCCAAATGATTTTTTTTAATTGAAAATCTTTATTGTTGCTTTTGAAAAAGACAGTCACGGATTAAATCGTCGACATTGGACCAAAAATGTTTTTTTATTGCTATAAAGTTCCTACCTTCATTTGTATGGAATAAAATTTTATAAAGTTGACAATGCACGGTTATTAATATATTTTTTTGAAGCGTTCCGTAGGCGTTTTTTTTTCATTCTTTGAGTTTTAAAGAATCTTTGTTTAAAATTTGGAGCATATGGACTCTGTATAATTCCTGAAAAAGCTATTTTTATTTTAAGAATACCTAATAACTTCTCATTTTAAAAATGTAATAATCATCAACAACACCATTCCATAAATTCTTCCCATGTAGAGCAAATGGATTTTTTTAAATATGAGAGATTGATAGCTTATGTTACTTTATAACTTTTTTTAATAAAACTAAAATGCGTTATGGTGGGGTCCTAATTTCAAATAATGCATTTGCTTTAATTCCAAGATGGCGGACGCAACTTTTTTGATAATATGAACAGGGTATCATTTCCAAGGTTATTGGGGGTTCTGGTTTTGGATTTTTTGTATATTTTTAAATCCAAGATGGCCGATGCATTAAAAAAATATGAACATGGGTATCATTTAGGGGGCCATGATTTCGAATTTTATTTTGATATCCAACATTAAACCAGTAGGTATAAGAGAGGGAGAAGGTCTCCTGACAAGCTAGCCTCCGGCAGGAAAACTCCCCTATAATGTCGATTTCTCATCGGTCTGTGGCTCTGTGGGTCTCTGGAGCGTGCCCGTATCATTTTCAAGGTTATTGGGGGTTCTGGTTTTGGATTTTTTGTTTATTTTTAAAACCAAGATGGCCGATGTATTAAAAAAAATATGAACATGAGTATCATTAGGGGCCCTGATTTTCCAATTTTGTTTTGATATCCAACATAAAACCAGTAAAGTATAAGAGGGAGAAGGTCTCCTGACAAGCTAGCCTCCGGCAGGAAAACTCCCCTATAATGTCGATTTCTCATCGGTCTGTGGCTCTGTGGGTCTCTGGAGCGTGCCCGTATCATTTCATTTCAAGGTTATTGGAGGTTCTGGGGGTTTCGGATTTTTTGTTTATTTTTAAATCCAAGATGGCCGATGCACTTTTTTTTAAAAACATGGGTATCATTTTCGGAATTATTAGGGGTCCTGATTTCGAACACACAGCATTTATTTTAAAAGTCCAACATGGCTGACGCAACATTTTTTTGCGCATGTGACCATTTTTTTTATCAAATTAATTACGTTCTATAACCAAGTACCACCGTAACAAGACAAGAGACCCATGTTTTATAAAAAAATTAATAACGTCACGAATTGTTTAAACTTGAAATACGAGTAAATCGCTCCTAAATGTCTTAAGTCTAAACTAAATTCTACATGTCCAGATATTATGTCAAATATTTTTCTTCTTTCTGCTAAGGATTTCATAATTTTTAAAAACACGGCGCGCTATTCAAATCCATTGACTACAAAAACTAAAAACGCGATTCACCAAAAACTAACTTTTTGATGCTACAACGTTTAGTTATTAGATGGCCGAAATCATTTTTTTTAAAATGTTTTTAGTTATTTCCCTACGAGGGGCCACCAAAACACTTCTATTAAATAAATAAATTTTTCTACAAAATAATAATTATAAACTGTTGAATTATACTTAAATTTTTATTTCTAAAAATTCAGCTCCCCCACTCTTCAAGTCTACTTGAAGAGAGTACGCCGTACGCTCGTCGACCTATATATTATTCACCTAAGGGCGTTTGTCCCTCTTCCTCTCGCACTTTTCCCCGTATGAGAGGGAGAGAGTCCGAAGTTTGACAGCTGACATACTAGCCTCCGGCGGGAATTCGCCCCTATAATGTTTGATTTCTCATCGATTACTATGGGTTTGAGGATCTCTGATAGCGTGCCTATAGCTCGGAAGACCGTTACCTTACGACCGGTAGAAAATTTGGCTTCATTAGAAGCGCGTTTTTATGCGTTTTTTTTCCGTAAATGGCCATTCTTCATACAAACGATTTTTGCTTTTTTTTCAAAAAGCGCGACTCGATTCTGACTTTTTTCTCGCGATGGGTTTTTGAGGCCGCTCCGTATCCTTCTTTCGAGCACAATTTCATCAGCCGAAATGCTTTTTTAACGGACATATTTGCGTTTGTATTTTCGGGCATTTTTTCTCCATACTAGGTCTCCCGATTCGACACGAGAGTCGTCCTGGTCGAAAAAAAACCACTACAGAGTCGTATTTTTGCTATAAATCGAGACTAGACTACATTTGGCGTTCGTGGGTACCGTAAAAATAGCTCTAGCTGGGAAAATTTACAAAGTTATTAAGTTTTTCTTTTGCGATTTTATTTGTATAGGATTTTCCATAGTAACTTTTTTTGCTCTCTCCTGACCTTAAAAATGCCTCAAAGTTACATGTTGTTCAATTTCTACGTACAACTCATAAATATATTATAGATTCGCGTATTTTTTTTTAATATATAAAAGCCTTTTCGATTAGATATCAGCTAAAATACATTCCCCATAGTAAACTGTATGGGATTTTCTTTTTTAAACGCTGGACATATTTTTCATTACGAAAACCTAAATTTCGGGTCTAATCGCTAGAAGGTGCGGAAATCTAACCGTTTTTCTGTAAAAAAAATTGACCCCGATGTTCATTTTTCATATTATATAAATTATCAAATTAATAAATGAATTTCCCAAAGCGGATGTGTGAGTGAGAGGCACCTTTTTCTGCTTGGTAAAAGCGAGACGAAAGATGAACGTCTGTGTATTTATAATGATTATTTGTTCGCCTAATTAATAAATGTCAAAATAAAATGTGTTACCATTACGTAGAAAATAATATTAAAACCTGCCTAAAATAAAAGTACCTACTTATGTTTCCGTATAGATTTCCTCTGTCTATGACTAATAAAATTATTATTTTGCCTTTCAAAACAAATATTTTTTTAGCAAATTTATCTAAATACAAAATGCTTTTGACTTTGACAGCTGGACTTTTCATTTATTTAAATTTTTTGATCTATTTACACCTTGATTCCAACTTTTACAAGATAAATCCGTATTGTGATGAAAAATAAGAAATTATTATCGTTTTCCAAATGATTTTTTTTAATTGAAAATCTTTATTGTTGCTTTTTGAAAAAGACAGTCACGGATTAAATCGTCGACATTGGACCAAAAATGTTTTTTTATTGCTATAAAAAGTTCCTACCTTCATTTGTATGGAATAAAAATTTTATAAAGTTGACAATGCACGGTTATTAAATATATTTTTTTGAAGCGTTCCGTAGGCGTTTTTTTTTTTCATTCTTTGAGTTAAAAGAATCTTTGTTTAAAATTTGGAGCATATGGACTCTGTATAATTCCTGAAAAAGCTATTTTTATTTTAAGAATACCTAATAACTTCTCATTTTAAAAATGTAATAATCATCAACACCATTCCATAAATTCTTCCCATGTAGAGCAAATGGATTTTTTTAAAATATGAGATTGATAGCTTATGTTACTTTATAACTTTTTTTAATAAAACTAAAATGCGTTATGGTGGGGTCCTAATTTCAAATAATGCATTTGCTTTAATTCCAAGATGGCGGACGCAACTTTTTTGATAATATGAACAGGGTATCATTTCCAAGGTTATTGGGGGTTCTGGTTTTGGATTTTTTTGTATATTTTTAAATCCAAGATGGCCGATGCATTAAAAAAATATGAACATGGGTATCATTAGGGGGCCATGATTTCGAAATTTTATTTTGATATCCAACATTAAACCAGTAGGTATAAGAGGGAGAAGGTCTCCTGACAAGCTAGCCTCCGGCAGGAAAACTCCCCTATAATGTCGATTTCTCATCGGTCTGTGGCTCTGTGGGTCTCTGGAGCGTGCCCGTATCATTTTCAAGGTTATTGGGGGTTCTGGTTTTTGGATTTTTTTGTTTATTTTTAAACCCAAGATGGCCGATGTATTAAAAAAAAATATGAACATGAGTATCATTAGGGGCCCTGATTTCCAATTTTGTTTTGATATCCAACATAAAACCAGTAAGTATAAGAGGGAGAAGGTCTCCTGACAAGCTAGCCTCCGGCAGGAAAACTCCCCTATAATGACGATTTCTCATCGGTCTGTGGCTCTGTGGGTCTCTGGAGCGTGCCCGTATCATTTTCAAGGTTATTGGAGGTTCTGGGGGTTTCGGATTTTTTGTTTATTTTTAAATCCAAGATGGCCGATGCACTTTTTTTTAAAAACATGGGTATCATTTTCGGAATTATTAGGGGTCCTGATTTCGAAACACAGCATTTATTTTAAAGTCCAACATGGCTGACGCAACATTTTTTTGCGCATGTAGACCATTTTTTTATAAAATTAATTACGTTTTCTATAACCAAGTACCACCGAAACAAGACAAGAGACCCATGTTTTAAACAAATTAATAACGTCACGAATTGTTTAAACTCAAATACGAGTAAATCGCTCCTAAATGTCTTAAGTCTAAACTCAATTTCTACATGTCCAGATATTATGTCAAATATTTATCTTTCTGCTAAGGATTTCACAATTTTTTAAAACACGGCGCGCTATTCAAATTCAATTGACTACAAAAAACTAAAAACGCGATTCACCAAAAAACTAACTTTTTGATGCACAACGTTTAGTTATTAGATGGCCGAAATCACTTTTTTAAAATGTTTTTAGTTATTTCCCTACGAGGGCCACCAAAACACTTCTATTAAATAAATAAATTTCTACAAAATAATAATTATAAACTGTTGAATTATACTTAAACATTTATTTCTAAAAATTCAGCTCCCCCACTGTTCAAGTCTACTTGAAGAGAGCCGTACGCTCGTATTTTAGTATACACGTAAGAGCAGATATTATTATAAATCCAAATATTTACTTTTGACGTTTATTTATAGAAATTTAAACCGAGAATTGTTGGCTTTTATAACCTGTAATTATCGAAAAAGGATTTCAATTTCTGTACCAATTCAATATTACATGTAATTTTTGATTCAATGCACACAAACATCGAGACCACTTTTAATAGAAACGTTCATCAGCACAACACCCGTTCACGCAACAAAATACATTTAGAACCTTCAAATACAACCAAATTCGGTACAAGATCGCTAAAATTCATAGCATTTTTCGAATTTAATTTGTTACATGACATGTTTAAGATCCCTGTATCTAACTATCAAAACAGGACCTCTGATTTGAAGAAATATTATTTTAATAAGTATTTTGAATGATACCTTCTCTACTTGCATCGATATAATATATGGTTTTGCTGTTACTGTAATAATTCACTTTGTTGTTTCTTAGGGTTTTATGCTTTCATTGGATTGGTTCTGTTTTTTGTATATATTGTGTTTATTTTGTGACCTAAGCGATGTCAGTGCGTATTAGAAAAAAATGAAATATGTGTGTTTTTTATTTGTCCCTAAATGAGTTTATTGTAAAAACTCCCTAGGGAGCATTGGAATGAAAAGGAAAAGAATTTTTTTTTTCTATGTAATGTTATTTTTATAAATTAAAAAAAAATAAAATAATAATAATAATTTTTTAAAAATGTCTGAATGTTCACACATTGTGAAAATTCCCTATTCCACTTTCTGCAATTACGAAAGTTCATCTCAGTGTACTGGTTAGAGTTTGGATTAGGATTGAGAATTGTACTGGTTAGAGTTTAGATTAGGATTAAGGATTGAAATTCCTAGGTTTGAATTCATCCAAAATCCAGCTCCATCACCTGTTTCCTTCTTTCTCACACAGTTATTTCGGGCCACCTTTTTGAAAGTATTCTCAAAAAATAACGCAAATGTTTTTTTTTATGCTTCGAACAAGAATTCACTAGAAGGGGCGTTTCCACACAAGTTTTCTAAAAATATACGCTTCCTATTTTAACACACTTCAAATTTTACCGTCTAAAGACTCAAGCGCTTAGGCCAATACACACAAAACATGTGACGTAGATATCTAGTGATGACGTAGAGGGCAATGATGACGTAGATGCCTATTGATGATGTAGTGAGAGACGTAGAGGGTAACTAAACACCAGACTCTAGTATGGAATGTCACTTCTCTGAAATTCTTGTTCAAAGTTTTTATGCATCACTTTTTGAAATGCTTAAAATTGGCAGGTACCCGACATGAGGCTTCGTGAAATGAGTATTTTAAATAAATCCTTTAAGTAACACCAGAAATATAAAAAAATCTTGCATCATTAAAAATCGATTTAATTATCTTTAGCAAGATTGTAAGGATTTCAAAGCTATGCTGCGTGTAATAATTACTCTTAAAATTAAATACGTGTTATGTTACTAATGAATACCATGCAGTTAATAGTTCAACGAAGGAGTTTTACACTTGAAGGGGTGGGATGTAATGAAAATTTAATGAAACGTCTCTACACCCCCACCTATTAATGTATTACGCTCCATGCCTCTAGGTTTTCAATACAGTTCGATTAAATCCTTTTAATTAAAATCCTTATTGAAGGATACACTTCACAGTAGCGTGGTACCTTAATTGGAAATCGCCATTTTGAAGTAAATATCATGTTCTCTTTTAATCGAAATAATATTATATAAAAAACAGGGCTTAAATACCCTTACTACTACTTTCTATTCAGTGCCCTATGCACCATTGGTTGCGGCAAGGGAAAGTACTGGATACACTGGTAACTTTACACTTAAACAAACAGGGTAAATGAATTGAAAATGGATCGTAAATTGTTATAATATATTTAAAAATTTACGATTTATTTTTTGTTTTACGTAAAAATTATCCATTTAAAACATAATTAAAGATAACTACTACGAAATTAGTATATAAATAATCGGTGTATCCCAGACCTGATTCTATGAATTAAAAAATATATAAGACAATATGTTTCTCTGTAAAATAAAGTTTCTTTATTTAAATTTTACATACATAAAAACAATCAATTTTACATAAATAAATTCTAAACCAAAATAACTCACCTGTAAAACAAAGAAACGATATTAAAAGTCTTTTATTATATTAAAAGTCTTAATTATTAATATTAACTAATTATCGATAGTGGCAAATAAGAACTTATCGAAAGAAGCAAAATTGGCAGTACACAACGGAGTTCTGGTACCAATCCTTTTGTATGGTAGTGAAGCGTGGTGTTGGAAAAAGAAGGATGAAAGTAGACTGAATGCTGTTAAAATGCGATCTCTCAGGCGAATGTGTGGTAAAACTATGTATGATAGGTGTACAAATGTCGAAATTAGAGCAGAGTGCAAGGCTGAGATAAGCATTATCGACAAAATTAATAAAGGGCTTTTACGATGGTTTTGGTCATGTGGAGCGAATGAGTGATGAAAGAACGGCTAAAAGAAGTTTAAATGCAAGTGTGCTTGGATGTAGAAGCCGCGGAAGGCCGAGAAAGACATGGCATGACTAAGTACGTCAAGTACTTGAAAGTGGTCATGTGAAAAGTCGGAATAATCGGCGTATGTGCAGCAGAAGACGTATGAATGTAGAGGAAGCAAAGGAAGTCTGTCAGGACAGAGTGGTATGGCGTTCTATCCTCTCTGCCTACCCCTACGGAGAAATGGCGTAATGGTTAGTTAGTTAGTTAGTTAGTTGGTTATTATTATTATTAATAGACTAATTATTACTCACTACATTATTATTCCATTTCTATGGTAACCTAGATTATAGGTCTCTGCTTTACCAACCATGTTGACTTCCATCTGTTGGTGAAGCAGTGGCCCTGTACTTAATTACCTACTCCATAGATGGCGCTTATAAAGAAATACAAGTATTTCTTATAAAATATATTGACAAATTTACTATATCATATACGAGATATTACTGTTAAATTACTCGTGAAACACATGCTGTATAATATATTAAAAATGAATAAAACTTAATAGTTCAAGCTTATGGTGTTTCTTGATAATACTCACTTCACGTTTTTATACAGTTTCTTAAGTAAGTAGTCAATTTTCGAAAGATGTTTATTTAATTTATTCCGTAGAGAGATGCACTCAAATGCAATTCCACTTGAATATTCTCCTTGAGAATTTAAATAGGATGCTTCGACATTCAAAATAAATTGGATCTTAGTGAAGATTTCCATTTTAAGACGATAAACTCATTCAAAGTTTTCTAAATATTTATTAAAATTTCATGCAAAAGCATTGGCATGAAAATATTTTTTATTATTTGCTGATTTCGCATAAAAATATGAATGCTCAGTATCATTCAGCGCTCTTGAGGCGTTTTTTTGCAAAAACAGCGCTTTATAAATTGTCCATATAATAAATAATTAATAGATAAATACAGTTTGAATAATTACGAAAAATATTACTTCACTCCGCTTCGTAGCATAGTGGTAGTGCATTTGGCTACCGTGCATGAGGTCACGGATCGGAATATTTATTTACATGTAGTTTTCATGTGTGATACCTTGGACTGGTACTGAAGCGTAAGACTGATCATCTTACCTTCATGTAATAAAATGATCAAGATACACTGCACTTGGTGTACCATTGGGTGCGGATAAGGGGAAGTAGTAGTAGTATTACTTAAGTGGTTTTTAATAAATAATCTTGGAAAAAATTGGTGGCGCAGGACCTGATCGAAGGGTCTCGATCCCGTGGATGGAGCTCAGTAAGATGGACTGACTTGGTGACTGCAGGCGACCTTCGCGACGGTGGTCTCTCTCCAGGAGTCTTCAAGGAGTGCTGGAAACAGACGCGGATGTAAGCGAATTCTGGCGGCATGCTTATAAAGTGCATTAATAAGTAATATCATATCATCAAATGATGATTTTATTTTTTGACATCATTCAGTTTTTTTTTTTAATGACACAAAACAAGTACTAGACCATTTTACTTTGTGCCCATTCCCGAGTGAATTTATTTCATTTTCTTTTAGTAGCTTTTTGAATTGTTCAATTTTAAAATTGAACAAATTAATACCTCTAAGTTCATTTAACATTTCCATACCTCTTGTCATAATATAGTTTTAAATCACGTCAGTTCTGCCATGAGGAATATTCAGCAATACATGAAGTCACCCTCTGTAATATTTGTCGGGCACATGCAACGTATACCGTTAAATTCATTTAAATTATATTCAATATTTACACAGAAACCGAACTATTTAAAAATGATATTGACATCTCAACAGAGATATAGAAGCTCTGGAAACAAATATATAATATTAAAAAAGAATTAAAAGAGTTTATGCCTGTAATCGGTTGGGGTTAGTGGCCACTTGACGTATTACAACATCCCCAATTCCGCCTATCCCCTTTATCTGACAGCCATATCTCTAGTGAATTCATTCATTGATTAGGATATTTGAAAACATCCTGAAAAATGTCAGTATTAAACATACTCAAAACTTTTTAGAGTTTAAAAATATTTTACGTGTAAAAATACCTTGAAAATTAATGCGTTTAAATTTAATTTTTAAAGGTTGCGAAGGCGTGATTCCGAATAATAAAAAGAAAAATAAACATGTTTACTGACTAAGAATGCGAAGAAAATTAGCCATAAAATATTTTTTATGCTGAAAATAACTTGAAAGTTAGAAATTTAAATGTGTGAATACCAAACACGAAATTTCCAAGTAATCCGTCAAAAAGTAATCAAAGAATTTATCTACATTATTGTACTCATTCGTTTCAATAAATCTAACTTGTAATGTTCAGCCAACACGCAATATTCTATCTACTTTGCCAACTTAGAAGTAAAATTGCATTGAAATTTATTTTCTAACAAATTTGTTAGTCCAAATGGAGAGCCACTTTATTTTTATTTTACGTCGGAATGGACTTAAATAAGCACATAAAAAACTACTACTACTACTTTCTATTATCCGCACCTAATGGTGCATAAGGCACTGCTGCCGTCCAATGACTAAAAGCATAACAGTAATTGGAAACACACAAAATTTTTGTTTTTATATTTTTACAGTTAAAATAATTACAATCAATATAACGTTATTAAACACTATAAAAGTGAAAAACTTTCAATGGTACCCTGCATAATTAAACTGTAATGTGACATTATATACTTCTTTTCCCAAATGCCTCCTCACCTAATTACCACATAAAGGCTCTAAATATAGATTTAATGTGATTATTATAAGCGATGCCAGGAGTGAAAGGACGATAGCTCCCGAATGTTGCATAGTGATGCAACGACTACGAATATTCGTATAGCGTCGTAAACGTCGAATACCATCAAAAACTCATGTTCTCAAATACCATCAAACTTCATGTTCGTCGAATACCATTAAATACAAACTTCTGTACATTCGAATTCGTCGAATACCATCAAACTACGGAATATTCGTATTCGTGTAATACCATCAAACTTCTGGAATATTCGTTCGTAATACCATCAAAATCGATCATCGAATACCATCAAACTTCTGTATATTCGTATTCGTTGAATACCTACTGATATTTGAAAAAACTAGATAAAACGAATCGCGCCTAAGATTAAACTTCGGTATTAGAAATGGTTAAAAAAAAAAATTGAAAATTTTTCTGACCTTCCACAGCCTCAAAAAGGCTTTTTTCAACAGTGGAAAAAATGTATAAACAAAATAAATAAAACTTCGTCTTGGAGATAGACTTGTAGTTAATTCGGATTTTTTTCCTTTCTTGTTTGATATTAAGTGCAGCTACAGTAAAATACGGTATCTGTATTTGTATTAATCGAATAGAACAATAATAAGTATTTATTATCACTGTAATCATGGCAAAATAGGTATCGAAAGTATATTGATGCCTATCGATAGTCCGCCTTCTCCATAATGAGTTTTCCTCGATTTTCTGGTCATCAGCGGTAGATGGGGAGAATTTCATACTAAGCAAAAGCAAATTAATAGCCATAATAGCTTTTTTGAATGAAATATAAATCTTAAAATAATAATGCAACTATCACATAAAAAGTATGTTGGTTTCTATATTCTATATATTCGAATGTCTATTCGTAAAAGTAGTATTTGTTGCATCACTAATGTTGTGTGCGTTAAATGTTTTCTTAAAGGTGAGCTTAACGGTTCTTTAAGCCGAGTTTTAAGTAAGTCATTTATTTTCACCATCTAGATATAATCTTGAGGGCGCACACCAGAATACAACCCTATGACGTAACACGCAACTTTACTTTAGCGACTAAACAAATTTAAGTCGTGATGAATTACTACCACACTGTTTATACTTACTGCCTACAAACTTGTGCTAAGTTTATTTCTAATATCCGCTATCCCCGTACAGAGAAAAAATAAAGGGATCAAGTGAATTATAATATTGAACCGGAGCTACGAAAGCCAAGTGGTTATCAAAAATCGGTTTACCACAACTTCTGGCACAGTTTTTCCGGCTACCTATTTGAAAGTAGTATCATTATCATCGTTCCGTATCTGCTCCCTATGTGGAGCATATGGACTCCACATAGCGCCACCGAGATTCCGCAAAGTAGCGCCGAAATTATTTTTTTTTTTCTTAGGTATATCACGAAAACGCTAATATTTGCTTTTCAATCCTTATCTTAACAATTTGCATGTTGTATTCTGTCAAAGCATTTTTTTTTATTATTTATCTATCGATTACTCAAACTCGTCATTGGACCTCTGCTCTGGCCTATTGTGGTTTTAAAATAAAAATAATGATAATAATGTTGATAGTAATTGACATCATGTTATGTAAGTAAACTGTGTTGTTATTACTATTTCGATAGATGTCATTAACTCTGTAAAGGTCAAAAACACGGATCCATAGTCGTTACTTAAAGATACAAAAACTTTAACGTCTCTATTGAGGTTCCATTTCATTCCATATTTTAAATATTGTTTGCTTTTAATACGTGCTTTTGCATAATTTTCTACGGGAATGAAATACTACAAAAAGGGCAAGTGTACCTAACTGTCATTGAGATGTATCCTCGGATCTTTCTAACTTAGCCCCAAATGACGTAGAATAATAGCGAGTACAGGATCCGTGAATATTCTGTCAAAACTAAACTGTCGACCATTTGCAGCCAGGCTATTGCAACGAAAAGTACTCAGACCTTTTTTTTTTTAAATTTAATAAAATAAACTACAAAACTTCATTAACTTAAAACGACGGTTAACAGCCTATTTATCTCAACCAAAATTTTCGGATTTCATTCCGTATCCGCTTTCTATGTGGAGCATATGGATTCACAAAACTTAGCTTAACAAGCTTCCAGTTTCCATGCGCTTTTTCAAGTCAGGTCCACGTCCTACTTTTTTTGATGTCTTGGAAAACAGGATTTCATTATTAAGGCTTTCGGAAAACATTCGTAAAATACGGCATAACTATCCAAATTTACTTCAGTGCTTTTACGTGGGACAAACAAAATAATTTAAAAAGTTAACATTAATAAAAATTCATAAAAGTTAATAAAAAATTTTATAAAGCCACTCACCGACTTTTCTGTCTACCGGTTTCGAGACGTAACCCGTCTCTTCGTCAGGACAACAACACTACACCAACATGCAAATACCACTACACACCTTCACCATAGTAGATTTACAAAAATATACAAAATCGACATGCAGATTAGACACATGCTTCACTACGCCACCACTAAGGGTTAATGATTTATGAAGCTAATATTTCAAAAGGATTAACAATTGGAAAGGGGGAAAGAGGGGGGGGGGGGGTAGGGTGACCATTACAATGAAATATCGAATAATGGACTATATTGGAAAGTTACATGATTATTAATTAATGGGACATTATTTTTCAAACCCTTTTTATTATTAATGTGTAAAACTTTAACACCTGTATCTTTATTAAATTCATGTTTATTAAAATGTTGGACCACAAAGTTAATGCTTTGAATATTAATAAAAAAGTAAACGTTGATTTAAATGTATATTTTTATTATAAATTAAATCTTGAGGCGTACCAAAACTGGAAAATCGTATATTGCTCTTACTTACAACATAGGATTACGTAATGTGACCCACAAAATATGGTCGCAAAATGGGGTTCCCATTTTTTTTACAGAAAAGTAAGATAATAAAATAAAAACTAGCATTATTTTTTCTCCGTATAATTCTTTTTTTTTTTCAAAAATCGGCAAGGCTACCCTAGATTTTAATATATGTGCTAATCTTTTCGAAGCTTTGTGGCTGTTCAACCAATCCGAAATGTCATTTTGAATGCACCTGAATTTCGAACGCTGGCAAATGGTGGAGCCTTAAGAGCATAAACCACCACGTGACTCGCTGCTGCTTTCTCATACAAACGTATTCCTCGATATTCTCCTTGGAATTTAACAGTAGAGTAATGTTTTTTTTTACACATTTTAGATATCGACCAGATGCGTGTTTGTATCGTCCTATTTTTTTAATCATTTGTATATTTCCTTTAACGAATTAAATATTTAAAAAATTAGACAATCGAAACACAGATCTTGTCAATATCTAAAATGTATGAAAAAATCATTGCTCCAATATTAAATTCCAGGAAAAAATCGAGAAATACGTTTGTTTGGGAAGCGGCCGCGAGTCACGTGGTGGAGTATATGCTCTTAATAAGGTGTATATGAATTTTTATTATTTATTTTCCCTTTCCTAAATTGGTTCATGTAAGCACAAGTAAGTTAGATTTATAAAAATGAATGTTTTCAAAAATATCGTTTAAGTTACGGCTATTAAATGTCGATAAGATGATCAAAATTATTGCTCAAGTCTACTCTCTAATCAGATTTCCATTAAAATTCAATCTTTCTGACCGCATCATGTGGTTTGTTATTTCAACATATTTTTAATAATTTTCAATTTGACTAAGTAATCAATGCGGTCAACCGTAATATCTTTCCCAGAGGGAAATAATATTGATTTAATAAAAGACCATCGATTAATAAATAAATACTATATTCAAATTTATTTAAGGATGATATAATACAGAATAGGCTGAAAAAACCATGATTAGCTCTTAATTTATTACATGGTATCAAATTAGTAGGTGTTTTATTTAATTGTATTCCGTAGGGGTCAACATGAAATATTTATTAACATATATGATTTTCATATATTAATATTTCATGTGTTACACCTTGGACTGGTTCTGAACCGTAAAACTGATCATTTTACCTTCAAGTACTAAAAAAATATCAAGATACACTGCACTTGGTGTACCAACGCAGTGCCTTATGCACCATTGGATGCGGATAAGGGAAACTGGTAGTAGCCTTAACTAAATAAATAAAGATTATTAAAAAGAGAATCGGACAGTCCCTTACAAGCTGGATAGACCAAATAAACGGTCGGGTCTTCCATCTAACTCCTCTCTTAATGCTTCAACCAATATGGACCAGAACCGGGAGGAATGGTAATTAATGAACTAGGACGCTCAGCATTAAACAGCATAACAAATAATAAGAAGAATTATTGTAGCTGTATTTCGTTATGTATATTACTCATTAATAACGAAGTTAATGAAGGACACTAAGGGAAATGAAGTGCAGGGACTCGGACGTGGTAATTTTATTTCGACTTGAGCGATGCCCCTGGCCTTGATTACCTTAATTTGTTTCACGAGTTTCACGTGTTCATATGTTTGTTGACAATTTAAATAAGTTATCGTTCAAAAATGTCGTGGCCGATAGGAAAAAATC
This sequence comes from Micrasema minimum, assembly GCA_022494985.1. NCBI lineage: Eukaryota > Metazoa > Arthropoda > Insecta > Trichoptera > Brachycentridae > Micrasema > Micrasema minimum. The sequence continues at coordinate 39,184 of JAGVSP010002720.1, forward strand.
AGGTTTTTTTATTTTGCAAATACTAAAATTGATTAGTCATAAAAATACGTTCCAGTAAATAAAGTATTTTGTATTATTTTTTAGTAGATTAGAAATTATTTTAAAGTTTTCAATTTCAAATTACCGCGAAAACACTAGTCCGCGTTGACCACGCCTCTTTTACGTCACTATTCATGTAGCCCTTGACGTTTACTATGAAACTAAAAATGTGAAATATAAAAGCGAGACCGAATTATGACGGGGGGGCCACGACAAATAGTGTTACGTTTTCGTGAAGGGGTATTTTTTAACAATTTTATTTCAAAAACTATAAATAAAAACGTTGTTTTAACACATCCATATTGATTTTAATATTACTTAATCAATTTAACATATTTTCATCGGTTTTCGTAATACGTGATATTTCCCTATTCTATAACAGCCGCGAATTGTGGTGGGTTCATTCCATTAGCTATATTTCGTGTTGGCGTTTTAGTTGTTCTGGGTGCAAGCGCTACATTGATATTATGCACGTGACGCTACACTGATTTATTTTCCTTTGAATCCAGTCACTGTCACTCGGCTCAAAGCGATCCACGAGGCGCTGAAATGGGAATGATTTAAAGGCATAATTTACATGGCGTTATAGATCAGCACAACTGCTGCTGTGTGGAGAATTTCTACTTAAATGGGCGACGAATGTTCCTAACGGCATGCGGCACCACGCCTGTTTATTATAGGTATATATAAAAATTATAATGTAATATTGTTTATTTAATTTATTATATTGGATTTTAAAACTTCCTTCCATCTTTTCCCTATTGAAAATAGGATAATCATTTGAAAAACTAGTCACTGCTTAGTAACACTTAATTATGAATTGTCCGCCTCGCGATGCACTGGATAGCATATTGGGCTACCATGCGCGAGGTCACGGATTCAAATCCCGACGAGTTCAATAAGAAATATTTATTTGAATTTTTTTTTACACATTTAAAAAAACTTTTTAATGAATAGAGTATAACCATTCTAGAAATATAACAACTATGAGAATCCTTTCAAATAGTCGGAAATAGGTGTATCTACCAGAAAGCAGAAAATTTGTATTTTGAACGTGTATTTATGCAACTACTGACGAGTTGCAGTAGGCAATTCAGTAGGATATATATTTTTTTTTATATTAATTATATATTTAAATAAATAAAAATAAATAAGAAAACAAGTTGTGCTGGAGTGAGATTGATATGGGATTCTTAAGACCGGCTAAGAAATGAAAGACTGAAGTTGTTTTAGCAGTTACATTGTTTATGTTTTTAAACAAGAGGAATAAAATTATTATAATTTTTGGTCCAGCGGGTAGGCCCCGTTCAAAAGCGGTGAGTGGTGAGAGCGAAAACAGCAAAGGAGCGAAAAAAAAATTGTTCCATAAATACATTGGATTTTTTTGCTCTTTTGTTTTATTCGCTTTCGCTACTCGCAGCTTCTGAACGTAGCCTTCCCGTTAGGTGTGTAAAAGTGTTCAGCACTAAAGGCTCTACCAAATAATATTCCGGATTGGTGACAAAGCTTTAAAAAAAAATACACTTCAAAAATATTACCGATTTGCGAAAAAAATGGGAAGCCCTTATTTCGACATTTCAAACTAAAGTGACAGAAAAATAAAAATAGCACATAAAATATTAGGGAAAAAACATGCTAGTTTTTAATTGTATTACTTACTTAAATGCAAAAAAAATAAAATTGCTAAAATGCTATAAAATGTTTGTTAAGTACACGGCAAAACACTATTTTCCAGATTTGGTCATCATCATCATAAAACCATATCCATATCCGCTCACTATGTGGAGCATATTGATTCCACAAACTGACTCAAGGCCAAGCGATCGGCCGCCAGCTCCCGTGCATCCCCCTAAGTAAAGTCCAGATTTGGTATACCTCCTAAAACAAAATAGTGCATTATAAATGCTATTATCTTTATCGTGCCTAATATACACACATCGATGATAGTGCGAGTATGTTATAACATTTTGCAGCGCTCCACGCTCCCTGTAAATACTTGTTTACATAAAGGATGATGTTAATTATGTACACTTGTACACATGTACACCCTTAGGGGATTGGTTAAACTTAGCTACTAAGTACTATAGTCTTATTCGATCTTCATATAAATTATTCTGTTACACAAGAGTGAACAAGAGTGTTCTGCTCTGAAAAATATTAGCATGAATTATATATTCATATATAGTCGAATTAATGTAGTCACTTAAGAAAAAATTTGGGAGCGATTTGTAGAGCAAATAAACGATTTAAAAAAACGGCTAATAGAATATAATATCGCTCTAGTTTTCCTGGGTTTGAAAGTCAAGAATGACATGGTCTAATTGAGTGCAAAAAATTTTCGAAAGTGGTAATTTAAAAAGTCGTAACCATGACAGAGTGGTGGGCGTTCTATTCTCTCTGCCTATCACTTCGGGGAAATGGCGTGATAATTAAGTAGCACGGTAATCAAATGCGCTACCAGTGGCGTGCAAAGATAAGGAATCAATTAAAACTATAACCTGTAAGAATTATACTTAAACGGCGCTATATAAATTGTCTATAATAATAATAATGATACAAAACTATTTATTATTAATTTTTTCACTTGTCGATAAATTTATTTACGACCTCGTTCAGAATCGATCTACTGTTGAGGATTTCAGTATCATCGGGATACCACAAATCCTTCGGGAGTTTATCCAGAAACATGTCCTTCTATACAAGCCGTAGTATAACGTAAATTAGTTGGCACAATATATTTGCAAGCAGGGCAAGAAAGGGCAAAGGCAGGGTAGTCTAACGAGCTTATCACTACACAATAAGGGAGAGATTCAATAATATATTTTTATTATTATTAAATACTTTTTATAATGTTTATCTCTTTTTAGTATACGACTAACTGTTTCAATAAAATTTATTTTTTAGAATCGATATTGTTCATTCTTTTTTACTAAAATGTTTCCGTATTACCATATAACAATAAATCTACAATAAAACAGATGATAATACAATGTATGAAAAGTTCTCACTATCAGGCTATTTAAATTAAAATTTATAAATAAATTAACTTTAATTGAGCAGCTTTCAATATAATTGCATATTTTAAAATTTATAAATATGAGTTAATTATTGTACGTATATAAAAATGTTATTCTAATTTTAGACACACGTAATTTCCCACGCGATAAAGCACAGTTTAATACAAAATATTTTGACAAAAACCACATAAACAAGATTACACTCATCCCAAATATTGATTATTGGGACATTTCAACAAATTTACTTTGCACGTGGCACTACCTAATCAAAATTACTATTTAAACTTGATTCTTTCTAATCTCAAATCATAGTTAGACTTTGTCAGTCTAGTTATTTAATTGTTTCTCTGTTTTACGTAATCAAGTAATACAAAGATGTCGAACCAAGAAAACCTTTTACTTCTGTTTGAAAGGCCCACTGAACCTGTGTTCATGCCCAAAGGTAAAGATGGTTCGTCTTTTGAAGTTCCTAATACTTACTTGGCTGACGACTACAAAAACATCGGACCTCAAATAACAAGTCGAGTCGCTTTAGATGCTCCGAAGATCAACGTATCGAATATCACTTTACCAGACCTAAGTATACCTTTGCGACTTGGAAGAAGAGAAAACTTCTCTCTGTTTGTTCCCGCTCATAAGGAAATGGCAGGAAACCTTACCGAGATATTTATGGGAATGAGGAACGTAGATGATTTACTATCAGTTGCTTGTTATGCGAGAGATCGTGTCAATCCTTATATGTTCAACTATTCACTCTCAGTAGCTCTGATGCACAGAGAAGATACCAAAAACATGCAGTTACCCAATTTTATGCAGTCTTTCCCAGGAAAGTTTGTTGACAGTCAAGTGTTTTCAAGAGCTCTAGAAACCGCTACTGTAGTTCCTAACGCTGTTCGCAGACCAATCATTATTCCTAGGGAATACACAGCTTCAGATCTTGACCCTGAGCACCGCTTGTCATACTTCAGGGAAGATATTGGCATCAATCTTCATCATTGGCACTGGCATCTGGTTTACCCATTCGATAACCCTGATCGCTCAATCGTCGCAAAAGATAGAAGGGGAGAACTATTTTATTACATGCACCAACAGATAATAGCAAGATACAACACAGAAAGGTTTTGTAACAATTTGCCTAGAGCTGTTAGATACAATAACCTGCGTGCGCCAATCACAGAGGGATATTTCCCTAAAATGGATATCCTTGTAGCGAGCCGTTCGTGGCCGCCGCGGTTTGGTAACACTACTTTAACCGATGTTCGTAGACCTGTTGACCAAATACGTCAAGACATTGATGAGGTAGAGCTTTGGATCAGCCGTTTCAGATCAGCAATAGGTCAAGGCTTTGTTACGGATAATCAAGGACGTAATATTCCTTTGACTGAGGAGGGAGGTATTGACATTTTAGGAAATATAATGGAAGCATCTAGTCTTACTCCTAACAGAAACTTTTACGGTGATCTGCACAATATGGGACACGTTTTAGTAGCATTGTGTCACGATCCCGATTCACGATATTTGGAAACGTTTGGTGTGATGGGTGACGCAGCTACTGCTATGAGAGATCCATTCTTCTATCGTTGGCACGCTTTTGTCGATGACCTATTCCAATCATACAAAGGAGTGCTACCAAGGTACTCATCGAACCGGCTGACCTTCCCTAATATAAGCGTTACTAATTTGCAAGTAGACGTTACTGGAGGACAAGCTAATAAACTGGAAACATTCTGGGAACAAAGTGACGTTGAACTCTCTCGCGGTATGGATTTCGCTCCAAGAGGAAGTGTTTTGGCTCGATTTACCCATTTGCAGCACTTACCATTCACCTACAAAATACAAGTAAATAATACATCACCAAATCCTGCAGTTGGTATGGTTCGTATATTCTTGGCTCCAGCTCTGGATGAACGTGGAGTGGCGTTTGACTTTAACGATCAGAGGCTTATGATGATCGAGTTGGATAAATTCCGAGTTGATTTGAAGCGAGGAAAGAATACTATCACACGTCGTTCCGAAGATTCTGCGGTAACTATTCCATATGAAAGAACGTTCCGTAGTATGGCTGATCGTCCGACGCAGGCTGGTGCTGCACAAGACACATTCAACTTCTGCGGATGCGGGTGGCCCGACCACATGCTTATACCCAGAGGAACTCTTCAGGGTTACCCTTGTGTACTCTTCGTAATGGTTTCCAATCATGCTCTTGATAGAGTTGAGCAGGAGGTCTCTGGAGTTTGCAATGATGCTGAGAGTTACTGCGGCCTCAAGGACAGGCTCTATCCTGATAAACGATCAATGGGCTATCCATTTGACAGGTTAGCTAGAGATGGAGTCAGAACTTTGGATGAGTTCTTGACCCCGAACATGCGTTCACAGAGAGTGACCATCACCTTCAAGGACCGTACTGTCGTGAGGCCTACCACAGCTTAGTTATAAAACGAAATATTTTCCACATGTCTTTGATATTGTACAAAATAAAAAATTTGTCCATTCGCAAAGTCTATCTTGCCAAATTCGAATTAAAAATATACTAAGTATACAAGTTTTTAGTATTTAAAATGCTCAATTTTTTCAACAGGTTTGTAAGTTATTGTAAAACAGTTATTTTTAATAAATATGTTGATTCTACATATATATTTTTTTTTTAAGAGATTGATAATTGGTCATGTCCTGACTTACCATAGGAATCTCTTAGATAGTCCGTCGAGACCATCTTCCGGATGTACTCGGCGGAGCTGATGCATGCGAGCCTAAAGTGAGAGGAAGCGAGAGAGCTGGCCGGGGGTAGGGTCTCCTAGAGCGATATAGCGTTTTCCAGATGCTCCACATAGGAGCGAACGTGACGAAAGATAAAGAAGATGATAGAAAAGTCTTATGCGCACTTTATATGGGACTCTTGTGCAGTTTCTTGTTCAGAAAACAAATCCAGTCAAATTGTATATTTTTTATCTGGTAATTCCTTTGTCGTTATGATTCATTTTCCTTTGATCAATTTTACGCCAAATTCTCAGTTTATTTTCCCTTCATATTATTATTAATTATAATAAAACCTTTTTGGCTATTCATCATATTCCTGTGACGTCATAACCCTTCACCTTCTTCAAAGAAACTTTCAATAATACTTTTTTCGAGATTTTATTCTCGCTGGGCTAGAAAGTTGAAGGTTCTTTGTTTTTAAAGTATTCACATATTTCGCAACTTCTTATATCAAATAAACGTTAAGAATTTGAAGGTTTTGCGAATATTTGGGATGCCGGAAGCGTTTATATCTTTACTTTTTTTAATCCTCACGGGATCGGTAAGCCTCAATGATTTGTGGGTGCTAGTTTTGAAACCACCACTGCCACTTTCCATAGACACCAAGTTTAAAAACACAAGTGTTTTCTTCAGTAAAAATATTTTTATGTTAAAATTACATTCAAATGGCGGGTGAACGGGTGGTGGCCCAGTGGTAGCGTCGCGGTCTCTGAGTCCAAAAGTCGTCGGTTCGAATCCCCACTTCGACCCGACTCGATTCTTATTTTCAAGCACAAGCCGCTCAGACTTTATTGTAAATATAATTCACAAATTGAAATATTGGCAAATATAATAAAACTATTATACGTAGAATTATTTTTTTTTTAATATTTTTTTTTAATAAATTGATAATAATAACAATACTTAACTTCAATACCAATATATAGATGATGTCATTAGCAAATTTACAGGTGGATGGATGCGTTTGAAGGAAGTGACATATGAATAAAATCAAAGATGTTACCTGGTGTGGATATTTGCTAATAAGCTGAATGGGGAATGTTGTAAAACGTCAAGTGGCCACTTAGCCCAGCCAATGACAGGTCATAAGCCCTGTAAACGCTTGAATATCCATATTCCCGAATTTATAAAATAAAAATCACTTGATCTCTGTAGAAATAAAGAAATCAATATATGCAAAATAATAATTTTAAATTTAGACTCCCTTCGAAAATCGAACCCGCGACCTAATGCATAGTAGTCCAAAGCGCTTTCGCTAAGCCACGAGGCGGACGTTAGCAATTATATTATAATTATTGAAATGTTAAAAAATAAATATGTTTTCATTATTTACTATCATATATTTTATCAAAATAAAAAGGAATATTCTTAATCTACCAGTTTTGGAAGTTCCAACCATAATTGGGATAGTACTCGTAATGTCGTAATGTATTTTTGTTATTGTGCGATTAAAAAATATTATTTTGGTCAAAAGATATTAAAACATTAAAAGATCGATATATTTTTCGGAACCACAGAAAATTCCCCTGATTATGATAATACAGGTTTATTTGTAACTCTTTCTATTTTATAATATATGAAATCATCTAGAATCCAATATTTATCATCCATAGTCCAGAAGCTTAACAATAATGCTCTCTTTAAAGTTTCATAAAAACTCTGTAGATTTAAAACTTCTGCGACAAATTTCGGACTAGTAACTTCAAAAAATCATTTTAAAATTACTGCATAAGGGCAACGAAATAATACTTCTCTGAAATCTGAGAAAAGAAGAATTTACATTGAAAAGATTTTTTTTTAAATTATCTACAAGTATTTGTACACATTCAAACTGTTGTTAAAAAATTTATGGAAAAAATATTATAAGCAAAAATAAATTGAAGAGGAATCTTCAGTCGTCTTCCAGTAAACTCAGTTCGAGTCTTACAATCAACCAACAAGGAAGATTGCTAAAATGCTTGGCAATTTTCTCAACAGTGGTCTATAGCTATGCGACATCGGAATGACCAAGGCAATTTTAATATATTTAAAATTAAAATTATTTATTTATTTTTTAACCACCTCAACAGGCAAGGACCCAATTACAGAGGGGAACAACGTCACAAACACCCAGGCTTGAGAAAAATCACTTTTTGATTTTTTGAGTTCTCATCAGGAATCGAACCCGGAACCTCCGCATCTTGAGTCCTGCGTCTTAGCCATTACGCTACGGAGGCCGCCATAAGATTTAAAAAATATTATATGTATATAATATGATTATTAAATGATGACACCCTTATGTATGGAAGCGAAGTATGGAGTTGGAAAAATAAGGATGAAAGTACAAAGTACAGTTGAAATGCGATCTCTCAGGCGAATGTGTGGTAAAACTATGTATGATAGGTGCACTAATGTTGAAATTAGAGCAGAATGCAAGGCTGAGATAAGCATTATCGTCAAAATTAAGAAAGGTCTTTTACGTTGGTTCGGTCATGTAGAGCGAATGGATGATGAAAGAACGGCCAAAAAATATATATGATGCGACTGTGCCTGGATGTAGAAGTCGATGAAGGCCGAGAAAGACATGGCATGATCAAGTAAAACAAGTGCTTGAAAGTGGACATGTAAGAAGTCGGAATAATCGACGTGCGTGCATGAGAAGATGTATGAATGTGAATTGTGGAGGAAGCAAGAGAAGTATGCCAGGACAGAGTGGTGTGGCGTTCTATCCTCTCTGCCTACCCCTTCGGGGAAATGGCGTGATGGTTAGTTAGTTAAATGATGACACATTTAATTTTCGTCTCCTAAGTATGTACAATGTATATGTGTATGTGTAATCTATGTAATGTTTGAAAACATTACCAGTCTGAAATGCCCGGAAGTGGTAAAACCGTTTACAGGTTTTCTAAAAACAAATTAAGTTTTAATTTTCTCTCCTTTTAACTATATATTTTCTTGTGTGCAACATTTTTCAACGTTTTACATGGACATTTTACCTTTCAAACGACCACACATAATATATTTATGATATTTTAGACTATTGTTATCAAGCATGCTTTGGAGAAACTTCAAAAGCCATATATATTATCTTGTTAATAATTTGGAGCTTAATTTTTTTAAATTCTAACCTTATAAAGACTAGATTATAATGTTTGAATCGTCTGATAAAACGTTTGTTCGATATGGATATTATACAAACATCCTTTACTGTGCTACCACAAAAAATTACACTGATTATGAAGTACAGAATGTTTATGGCAAGAAATATATATTATTTTATTTCATTTCGTTTTTGAGCTTGATGTTAGACGCCACCAAACTCCATTGAATTATTTTCAAAGTACTTTAAATTTTAAAAATATATTTATGTTTTGAGGATAGGAAACATATTAATGAATCAATTTAGTTTTAATATTGCGGAAACTTATATTTCATAAAAAACACACAGTTGAAAAGAAAATGTAAGTTTGATGATTATTATGAATATCTTTTTTTTTTATTTAGGGACTTTCCTTTTACCAGGTACATAATAAAGTAATAATGGGTAAGTATTGAAAAGTTTTGTTTACATCCAATACTTTCGCATTAATTTAATGTTATCTGCATAATATTTTGCACTGATCACTACACCGTTTATGTGTATATTAATGCGAAACATTAAAACAAAGCAACGATTAGTATATTTTGTTGCATATATAACGTTTGTAATTATATATTTCTTCGTTCTAAACAGTGTTTACAATAATGGGTGATAAGTCACATTTACCGCTTTTATTTCTCTCACCGCTCGAACCAATGTTTATGCCAAAAGGAAAAGATAAAATCAATTTCGTAATCCCTGATTCATACATAACTGAGGAGTACAAGCATCTTGGACCAGAATTAACTAAAAAGTGGGCAATTACAACAGAATCATCTAAAATAAATGTTTCCAATATCAGTCTACCAGACTTATCGATTCCAAAAAAACTTGGTAAGCGAAAAAATTTCTCCGTTTTTATTCCCAAACACAGCGAATACGCATCGGAGCTTATTCACATTTTTATGAAAGCTAAAAATGTTCCCGATCTTATTTCCACTGCGTGCTACGCAAGAGATCGTATTAATCCGTACTTGTTCAATTACTCATTGTCTGTAGCTTTGATGCACAGAAAAGATACCAAGGACATTAAGTTGCCAAACTTTTTGCACACCTTTCCAGGAAAGTTTTTTCAAAGCCACGTGATATCAAAAGCGATTGAACGAAAATTCGTCGAACCGATCAAATTTCGGAAACCTATTGATATACCAAAAGACTTTACCGCGACAAACGTAGATCCTGAACACAAGCTATTTTATTTTCGAGAAGACATCGGCATTAATCTACATCACTGGCACTGGCATTTGGTTTATCCATTTACTTCAAACAACGAAGAACGATCTATTGTTGCGAAAGACCGAAGAGGAGAATTGTTTTACTACATGCATCAACAAGTCATTGCAAGGTACAATTTTGAGAGGTACTGTAATAAATTGGAACGCGTCAAAAGATTAACGACTCTCCGTTTACCGATTCCTGAGGGATATTTTCCCAAATTAAATCTAACCATCGCTAATCGATCTTGGTCGCCAAGATTTGAAAATATTTCGTTAAAAGACGTAAATCGACCTGCGGATTTCCTTCGAGTGGAAATAACTGACTTAGAACTATGGATTAACCGAATTACAATGGCAATTGCAAACGGATATGCTCAAGATGATAATGACCTAAAAATTCCACTCACCGAAAAAGTTGGCATAGATATTTTAGGCAACATGATAGAAGCGTCTATCTTATCTCCTAATTCCCACTACTATGGAAATTTACATAATATGGGTCATATTCTAATTTGCCTCTGTCACGATCCAATCGATAAGTACTTGGAATCGTTTGGGGTCATGGGAGACCCGGCTACTGCCATGAGAGATCCAATATTCTATCGATGGCATGGATTTATTGATGATGTATTCCAAACCCATAAAGGAATGCTCCCTCGATACTCTACTACTCAACTTGATTTTCCAAAAATAACCACCAAAAGTATCCAAATCGATGTTGAAGGAGGACAAACTAATAAATTCGAGACATTTTGGGAACAAGCCGATGTAAATATTTCTGATGGATTAGATTTTGCTCCAGGACCAAAGGAAAACGTGTTGGTTCGAACAACATATTTGCAGCATAAATCATTTTCTTATAAAATAATCGTTTCTAATGATTCTCCAGATAGTACAGTTGGAATGGTTCGCATTTTTATGGCTCCCGTCTACGATGACAGTGGACTTGAATTTGCATTCGATGACCATAGATTGATGATGATTGAGTTAGACAAATTTCACGTGAATCTAAATCACGGGCAAAATACCATTGTTCGTCAAGCCTCCGATTCTTCTGTGACTATTCCATTCGAAAGGATCTTTTGCAATAATACAGACAGTTGTTCGAAAGATTTGGCAGACTTCAACTTCTGCGGGTGTGGATGGCCTGACCACATGCTTATTCCAAAAGGAACCGAGGAAGGCTACCCTGCCATCCTTTTTGTTATGGTGACTGATTACGCTTTAGATAGGGTTTATCCAAAAAATCCGGAGGATTCAAGACTTTGTGATGATGCTTCGAGTTATTGTGGCCTTAACCAGGAATTGTATCCTGATAAACAGTCCATGGGCTATCCTTTCGATAGACTAGCAAGGAGTGGAGTAAAAACTTTAAGTGACTTTCTGACTCCTAATATGTGCACTCAAAATGTCACTATTCATTTTACTGACCGTACTGTTATACGGCCTCAAAAATAACGTTATTATTCTTACTTTGTACCATACCTACTTTAAGCAGTATCAAACATATTTTTAACAAATTACACTGTCTAAGGTTTTGGGAGCACGGTTCTCCCATCAAAACAATAATTTTTTTTGAGAATTTTTCTTAATTAAGCGTCCTTTTTTTTTCAATTTGTATTATGTTTAGATTTTTTGAAATATTATGAATACCTACATGTTATATGGAAACTTATGATTATGACAATGAATTTAAGTTGTTACGGTTAAAAGTCTCATAATTTTATTGCTTATTTTATAGGAATGTTTTCTTCATACTAATATTACTACTTTCCCTTATCCGCACTCAATGGTGCATATGACACTGCATTGGTACACCAAATATATGTACGTGTACGAAATCATTAAAAAAATTATTATTATTTTACAAAGAAAATTCATTTACTGATAGCTGTAAACCATAATAAAAGAGGAATGAACAGAATTTATCATAAATTTATCTTTATCCCACATCCTCTTTTTGTGTGGAACATATAGATTTGACTACATGCTATATTCCACACCAAGATAAGCGAACGGCCGCCAGCTATTCAAACCGAATCAATGCAATGCGTTATCTATCCTAATTCTAAGGATTTATTGTCATGGATAATGTTTAGAGATATTGAGCAACCTTAATTGTTTACCTAGTTCATTCAAAACCCTTGAATTTTTCAGATAAAAATTTGAAAAAAGGTTTAAAATAATTAAAATTTTTAAAAAAAATCATTTTATACTTATTTCATATTTTGACAAAATAATTTTGCAAAAGTTTTACGAAAATATTTGACTAATGTATTTTATTTCTTTAATTTCTATGTTTGTTCCATTTTTGTGTTCTTTTTTCATAGGCATTTACGTCAAAGCTCTACGGACGTTAAAACCAAATAAAATAACAACAAATATTCATTTCTCAACAGCGACAAAGAAGCTTTGAGATGGAATATGAGAAATTTTTGCTTCTGTTGAGATATCAATAATTGTTCATGCAAGCCCTGGATGATCTAGTCTTTGTCTACAAGGATTTGGACACACTCAAAATCATGTTTTATTTTACTTTCTTATCAGCTACGGAGGAGGTTTACATCACAGAACACCCAGGCTTGAGAACAATCACTTACAATGTTCGTGATCTAAACCGGATTTAAATTTTGTATTATACAATCGCAAAAGGGATTTTAAGTGAAAAAATATTTTTCTTCATTTTACTGCAAAAAGGTTTGCATGATGATAATTTCATAACATTTAATGTTAAAAGTAACATCCTAAATGTTCGCAGTTGTAATAGATTTCCGCTTCCGCCAAAAGGAATTTTCTTATTTGGTAATGAAAAGAAATGTCTAATGGGAAAAATAAAAGATATTTTCCTCCATTACGTTTTGTTATAGTCTTCGTATTGACCCGTAAAACGCTTAAAATAATAGAAGTTAATTGGGAAATCGCGATAACCAAAGGTTAGAAAATGTTTTAAAAAATCAATTAAAATAACAAGATTACTTATTAAGTGCTGTTTTCCCGAGAAATCCCCTCAAGGGCACTGTATCCAACTTATTAATTTTATTATATGTTTTATATGAATGAGTGTATTGTAAAAAAAAATTGTTTTATTTGAAATATTTTTTTTTTAAATACCCACACATTTATTATCGGTATGATGTAGCTGGCTAAGTAGGTACGTTATAACGCTATAATACGTTATTTTTTTGTTAAGTTTGTATAATAATACGTATTTTATAACGATGACAATATAATTAAATAAGTTTGAAAAATGTACATGGCAAACTGAGGCTACAAACAATACATATAAAATGCGTCTCCTGTAAATGATTTTGATATTGAGGGTGAGGTTTATTGGCTCTTAGGTACATTATTATTTTCGGTAAAAAAAAAAGTAACGCGTTATCGCAGTTTGTCCAACAAACAATAATTTTCAAACAAGATAAAATAACTTATGTATAGTATAAAAATCTAAGCCCCAAACCTTTTGATAGTAATCTCCCACAAGTACTCTTGACCGAATCTATTCGGAGTTACAAGTCCCTGTATTATAAAGGTCCCCACCGCACTTCCGATACCAGAAAAGGGCCTTCCGGATTCATTTTTAGGTACCTATTAATAATTCCAACGCTTTACCACATTATCTCTGAACTTTTGACTAATCCTATTATAAATTATTCATAACGTTCGTTTAATTTTATTCCATTCTTCTGTTTTTGTATTTCATTATTTGGTCTACCAATACTGTCCCATGGAAGAAAAAAAAAAGTTATACTCGTATCAATCTACTACAACTGCTATTTTCCCTTATCTGCACCCATTGGTGCATAGGACACTGCATTAGTACACCAAATGCAGTGTATCTTAATCATTTTATTACATGAAATATTAATGTGATAATCACAATCGTAAATCTCGTATAAATTCGAAATACATTAAAAAATAAACAAAAATCCCACAAAAGCATAGAGCCTGTATCTGCTTAGATATCTTAAGTGACAAAAAACAGCGTGTTAGAATATTTATTCTATTGAAATATAAAATTCTTGTTTCATGAATGTCTTTAGTGCTGTACAAAGGCTTATACTCGTAAATAACTTTTTCAATCGTATTTTTATTTTTATCACAGCAAACAATAGAACTATCTTGTAGTTAATGGTCTAGATAAATCTTTTTAAAAAAGAAATTGATAAATAATAATCATCTTCAAAGTATTGATAAACTATAGTGTAATAAAGCGAGACTATAGGGAAGATTGATGGATCTTAGTGATCATCCGACAGAAAAAATAAAATTAAAGAAATTTGTTGAATATTCATGAAAAGAACACGCAAGAAACTTAATGTTTTCTTGAGAATTAAAAGTGTTTTTTCCGATTCCACTGTCGGTGCTTATTGTATACAAATAGAGACCGTTACAGACTACTTCTATCATGGACCATTAATCATTAGAAATAAATGCCTTTTTTACATCAGATTCAAGAAAATCGTATTTAGAAGACAAACCGACAGCAGACCTTTCGGGTTTTTTATTTAATGGATTTGCATAAATTATTTCAGTTTTTCAATTAACTTTTTTTTTCTTAATATGCATAATATTTTCAGAAGGATAATCTAAATAATTATGCCAGAAAGTAGGAAATAAATGGTTGGAGTGGGATTTAAACCTACATATTCCAAACCAGAAGGTTGGTTTTAGGATTCCTTGTTTTAAAATATTCATCGTTTATGTGTTTTATGTGATAGTTAGATTAACAAGTCCGTGATTTTTTTAATAGAATATGCTTTTTTCGGCTAAAAATGTCTTTTTTCTCAACGTAATCTTCTTTGAGCTCAATCACTTAGTCCAACGTTTCTCCAATTTTTTGACCCCGTCCAAATAACAAAATTAGTCAACGTCCTCAAAATAGGTGTTTGTTTGAACGATGATTTCAATGTTGGAGCCAAACTCTTTGGCCAACTTGGCAAACTTGAAGAAATGGCCAAACCATTTCTTTAAGTTTATTAACAGGAAATAGTCACTAGGACTTAATCCAGAGAATATGGTGGATGAAAAATTAATAAACTTTTATTGACAGATACTGTAGTAGATCCTGTACTGGGTGTAGATACTGTACACAAGAATTAGGGAAAAATATAAAAAAGCTTAGTAAGTTAGGCAAAGCAATGATAAAAGGAACAACAAAAAAAAAACTTTTATTGATATAAATGAATTATTTGCGTCTTTTATTGCCACATTTTCTTATTAGTTACATTATTGATTACGTCTTTCTATCACCACGATTTAATACCAGGAGTTTTTTAATAAAATATGTTTTATAGTTGGCATTAAAAGACTCCTCAAAATGTGATATTTCCACCACTTTTATTTTTATGCCTACTAAAACGGCATCGGATTTGTTCTTTGTCTCTAATAGTGTCCATTTCCGGGTATTTTACCCCCGCAATATGACGCTATTGGCATTGAAACTAAAAGGGTAGGAAAAACTTAATGGCCGCTGGACATTTTCACAGACTTCTATTTTCAATAAAACCCATAACTGTTGGTATTTTGGTATAAAAGAAAAGTTTGTTAAAATGGTAACTCAGTTTTTGATGTACACTTCAACTCTTTCATAAAAATTCTGTGTGTAAGTATAAAGTGTTTTAGTTTGTTTTATTTCACGTAATTATGTATAAGTAGAAGTACATACTCCTCGTGTGTTTTTTGTGTGACTGTAAAAACATTTAATGCATTTTCTGCCATTTCATCTCATTTTTAGAAATACATACCAATCAAACTCTAATGAAAATACATGGTTTCATGTATTAATTATCAACAGAAGATATTTTAATGCGCCTACATACATCCGATTAAATATTTTGTAAGGCAGACACGCCGTTAACTTGAAAACTGATGTTGTTTTCGAAATTTCATACCTGTTTTACCTTTGAGGAAGTGTGTTCTTGATTTACCGTGTTTATTGGTTTAGTTCAATCAACGTTCCAAAACAACGAACATTTATGGTTAAGTCGCAATCAATAGTGATGATTACCACCTAAAATACATAAACCCCTCGGAAGTGAAGCCTTGGTTTCATTTACCTACGAATTAGGTCTCTAAAGGTTTTACTATAAACACTTATCGAGGTCGTAAACACAATGATTAACGCATTACACGTGTAACTTGTAATATCTACATCCCTACCCACTTCAAAATCCTTAATACAATGTTGAGACCAATTACAACGTGATACATAAGTGATTTATTTATATATGAACTGCGTATACATGAACACAATACTCAAAAATATATTGAAGTATTTTTAATTAAGTAAATAATGCATAATTAAAATATCTACAACCTTTAAAATAAGTCAACAACGAATGACATACTCGCATAATTCGCTGATCGATGCATATTGCAATAGTAACCAGCTGTACCTGAATGTGTCAAAATGTTCTTGTATTACTTATACCAGACGATTGAACTTTATCTCACATGATTATTCTATTAAAGGCAACATGTTAAAACGATGCAATGAAATAAGAGATTTAGGAGTTACTCTGGATAGTAAATTATCCTTTAAATCCCATATTGATTCAATAGTTGTCAAAGCTTATAATATGCTGGGATTTATTCTAAGAGTGTCCCAGCCATTCAAAAGTCCTGATACACTCATAATATTATATAACACTTTTGTTCGGAGTAAACTAGAATTTGCATCAGTCGTTTGGTGCCCTCAATACATAACGTATATTGATAGAATAGAAAATATTCAATGTAAATTTATTAAATATCTTTGCTATAAGTCTAATTCTAGATATATAGTCAAAACACAAAATTTAATAGACTCCAAAAATTTGAAAATAGACGCACCATATTCGATTTTACTTTCTTATACAAGCTGTTAAACAATAAAGTTGACTCAATAGAATTGGTATCGAATATAAAATTTAACATACCTAACCGAGAGTAACACGTAATAAATATTTGTTTCGATTACCAGTTGGTGTAAGTAATTATTCACAAAATTCGTTTCTGTATCGTACATGTTCAAATTATAATTCTTTTTTTTCGGAAATTGATTTATTCAATATGTCCCTTTATTCAGTTAAAAAGAAAATAAAGCTGATGCTCAACCAAAACTGAAACACACGCTTTTGTTTAATGTATTTATTATTGTTGTTGTGCAGGAGAAAATAATGTATGTAATTGCCATATCCAGACATCCACACACACCCTCACTCGCCCATTCACCCTGACACCCTGACACACACACACACACACACCCTCGCTCAAACATCCCTACACCTACAAGACACTTAATTGGTTTATTTTTTATTATTGTTATTTCTGTATTATTTTCATATTGTAACTGTATGTGTCCAAAACCAAAATAAAATAAAATAATTACTATTTTCAAATAAAATCAATGTAATGTGCACTTTATACGAAACAAAAACTGTACAGTTTCTTGTTCACGAAATTGTACAGTCCAGTGTGTCAAAGGCACGCTAAATATGTATATATTTTTAGCGCGATCCCAAATTATTATCGTATGTTTGCACACAGGAAATTGTTAATATGGCTAACGATGTAAAAATTTTAATGTTTTTTTTGGTTTTTAGAATCAAACGTTTACCTACGTAAAAAACATTAATTGTCAGGTCAGCCAAACGTCGCGCCGACCATTCAATATTCCGTACAGTTTTCGCTTGATACGGGACATTTTGCAAAATGCACAAATAACTGTACAGTATGCTTATATATATCATTACCCAGTACATTTAAATAGGTTTATTTTTTAGCGTATTTCGGGAAACTAAACTGAGTTTGGAGTCATAATAAGAAATATCTGCAATAAATATTATTACATTCAGACATCCAATTTGTAAAAAATATTTTCAAGAAAACATAAGCCCTTATGAAATAGGAATCAATTCGTGGTCGTTGGATCAATAAGTTACTTCCAAGTAGTATCAAATCTAGGTTTTCTTTAAAGACTACAATTTAAACTTAAAGACTTAAAAGTAAAAGCGTCATCAAAAAAACTCCTGTAGAAAAACTCAATAAAAATTTTTTATTTTGTACAACTAACTATCTGAAATAAATTAATGGTGTTACTATTCTTCTTCTTCTTTCGCCACGTTTACACTTATGTTTTTTATATATATTTTTTTTTATATAAAATTAATCCATGCACTCTTATGATATTTTTGTATATATTTCAATGTGTACTATCTTCAATAAAGCCTAAGCGGCTTAAGCTTGAAAGTAGGAATAAATGCACTACAGATTCCAATTATTATTCCATTTATTATTGATTATTAATAACCGATTTTCGTACATATATATTTTGTATTAAATATTTGGGATAATTTCCGAAAACCGGAGATAAAACGCCTCATGAAATTTTCCGTAAATACGATTTCAGCAATCTCTTTGACACGTTTTGAGTTAAGCTTTTAAAAACGTACACAGCTTAACGTCACATCCCTTTTTATCCTAAAGCACCTTTTTAGGACTAACCCAAACCCAAACCTAAAAAAATGATTAAATCAAATTCATTTTAATGTTGTGCAAAAAAAGACAAACGCTGTTTTCGAGAAACCCCTTTTAATTAAGGCACAGCATTAATCAGAATTAATTAGAATTATCATAATTTTCGATTAAGCATTTCGAAAAGTAACAAAACAGATTAGGTTATTTGAAAAATTTCAAAAAAAAAATTCCTTTTTAGACCTAAAATTTCTAGGTTATAACGCCATTTTTATATAGGTTAATTTGAATTAACCTACCCTTTTTTATAATTAGCACAAAAACTACAACTACTTTAACTACTTAAAACGTCAATTACTACCCAACGGTGCATAGGGTATTGCGTTGGTACACAAAGTATAGTGAATGATCATTTATTTACATGAAGGCAAAATGATAAGTCTTACGCCTTAGAGTGATTCTAAGGCATCATGTAATATAAAATAATATTTAACAAATTAAGAAAATGTAGAAAAAAAGACGTGAATTCATCAAATCATTTAAAAAAAATTACCGTTCGTTTCTGGATTTGAACCTAGGTCTTTCTGATCACCGGTCAGCTTCTTTATCTATTGAGCTAAAGGATCGGAAACATATCTCGAGATTTTAACGAAATGCCTATCGCAATTACGACTACTAACCCGAGTAAACCAACCAGTTTTTTGGCTTCATTCGTAGATAAATAAAGTAAAAATAATATTTGTAAAATAGTATGTTTAGTGAGGAATCACATTGAAATAAATATTTCATTTTGACCCAATCGGGAATCGAACCCGTGGTCCAACGCGTTAATTACTACACGTCAGTTTCATGTCCCATTGTTCTGATGTAAACTTTCAATGAATTGTATGATGTACAGAAAAAAAATATATATTTATATGATGTTACTAGTTTTTCAGTTTGAGTACACAAGACCCAACGAGTGAGCAAGCTATGTAATCACTAATCACCTAACGATAAAAAAATATTTTTTTACTTAGTTGCACTCATAAATGAATATACTAAAAATTCCAAAACCACCTATGTACCTACAAGATCCATTAATGTTAAAAATATGCGAGTATATCTGTTATTTTACACCCACATATCCATTAATTCATTTTGGGTTTCTGCGAATTCTTTTATTTAATATTTTTGGGGATATTTTTATACATTTCCATAGAATTGAAAAAGTTATTTGACAAAAATCCATTGAAAACATTTTTTTTATTCAATGTGGACTTTGCGGTGAAGAATTCGAAGGACTGTCATAAAACCAAATGATTGAAACTCGAAAGCCCCGTTATTTCAATTTAAAGTATGTACCTAACACAAATATTTCAATTTTTCATAGCGGAAGGAAATTAATTGAAGTTATTTTCAGCCTTAAACAGTATTACCCTCAGGCAATATGTGGATTGTGATAATTAACATATTAGTGTATTTATGTGATTTTAAATTTTGCTTGTTATAATATTTATGTATTTTTTTTGTGTGTTCTGTCGTGAATACGTTATAATAAATGTAATTAATAACAAGTATAATAACAAGTGGGTACATCTTTAGACTTAAAGGGGAGTACTGAGGCTAGAAAAACACGTGTTTTGCTCTATATTTATAGCATAGGACTAAGATAACGGTGCATATAAATGCGGTCGCAAAATTTTTTTTTTTAAAGAAAAAATAAAACAAAAATAATCAAAACTGGCTTCTTAATCCCCTTAAATTAGATTAGCTTTTTAATATTTTTTTAATTATTTGACTGCATCTTAAGTCATCCTGAAAAAGTAATAAATGCAATGGGGGCTTTCTTTTTTTCATAGACAATTTAAATTGGTCTACGTATTTCCCAGGAAAACAGTTGGAGTGCATGTGATACTTTTGGCTGACAATAAAACCGGAATATTGTCTTGAAAACATCGAAATTTCTAACACTGACCTCAGGATCAGCTTTAAGCTATGTTGGTTGAAAAACTAAAAAAAATACCGTGTTTAATTTTATTTATTCATATCAATTTCAACTGTATTAGGTATATGAATGAAACTTTATAACGCCTTCCAACTATTTTTCTTACATGTAAGAGCTAGGAATATCACTCAGATACCGAAAAACTAATATTTTTTTACGGAAAAAACGGAAGAGTTGTAGGTGTGTGTATGCGAGAAAGGATCCTATTTCAAGTAGTGATCGTTTGACATTAAAAGTTTTAGAGTGGCGACCTAAAGCGGGGAAAAAATATCCGAAGACCTAGTTTATAAATATACCAGTTTAATAAATTTGGGTAATATAATATTAATGAATTACGTTTTTGCTGTCATTTTTTTTAAGGCTTAAATTAAAATAAAAAATTAAGAGCTCAATAAATAATATAGTACTAACCAACGAGATTCTCGGCGTCCTGGTCGTCCACTGTTGACAATTCGTCGGCAGTTTGCGTCAGAGCTGCGGGACGTCGACTTGACTTAGGAGGATGCACGGGAGCTAGCGACCAATTACTTAGCCTGGAGGCAGTTTGTGGATTCCATATGCTCCACATAGGGATTGGACATGGTATGATGATGATGATGATGAACCAACGAGGTTCTGACCAAAAGTCCTGGTATTGGCTAAAAACTCCCAGTTTATTAGTTTTTTTTTTCTTAAACCAACTTTTCTCAATTTAAGTATGCATCTTAAAACCCTTAGCTAGTATCGTTAATTTGACAAACGTAACTGGTATCGGGGGGGCTATGCGGCTTCTAAGCAAAATTTGCCTCTAGAGAACAAATTTCAACAATCTGACAGTTTAAAAGTGCATAAATACTAAATGATATACTCGTTTAGTAAAATAAACCCTTTTTTATTCATATAATTCTTCTTACTTAATTATTACAAAAGATCACAAAAATCTTACAACTTTTCATCATCATCATACCATAATCCGCTCCCTAGATGGAGCGTATGGATTCCACAAACTGCCTTCAGGCCAAGCGATCGACCGCCAGCTTCCGTGCATCCTCCCAAGTCAAGTCAAGATTCGGTACGCCTCCTAGAACAAAATAATGCATAATAAGTGCTATTATCTTTATTAAGCCTAATTTACACACATTAATGATAATGCGAGTATGTTATAACATTTTGCAGTGCTTCATGCTCCCTGTAAATCCTCTTGGGAGGCATAGTGTTTACTTTTCCTAACAATACAGAAATTTGAAAAAATCTACCATTTTGTAAGTTTTTTACAGAACTACTTCTTTTTTCTTAAGAATCAATAAGAAAAATAAAAAAACTAATCTCTCAAAAAAACTTATAGTCTAGTTAACTATCTAATCATTTATTAAAAAAACACAGGTAACTAAATCACTTCGACTTTTAAGACTTTTACGAATTACGTTGTTCAGTCTTGATAGTGTTATCATGTAGTATTTTTGTGGCACTATGTACTTTGCAAATAAATTTCAAACAACTTTTTCACTTAGTTACATATTTACCACCTTTGAAGCCCACGTTTCTACGTTCAATTCTACGTTTCACGTCCTAAATCCGCGATCGGTCGCGATGCCCATGTAATGGGATTACATAAAATGGCAGCTGTGCATGCTTAGATCCTTAAAAACCGATAGAATATAACGCGTGGGGGCTGGGCCGGGCGGCCCCTACGATACCAGCCAAGGGTTAAATAAATGACTTATTGCGATGACAGAAATATTTTCCGAAATATAAAATCTTGAAACGTTAGGAAGTTAGAAAGCATAAAATTATTAAAATCGTCAAAACTTAAAATCTTTCTGGCTAATTTTCAAAGCATTTTTTACGGACAACGTCAGAAGCCTTTATAAATTAACATGGGAGGATAACTTGTCAACATTTTGTGTAAAATTGTGTTTCTTGCGTTCTCTTTAGAGCAGCTGTTTCCAAACTGGCCAGAAAAGGCGCCAAAAACTTTCTGAGAAAAAAAAATCGTATCATATCTACAAATAAACAACACCTTGTAACGTATTCAAAACGTGTCTTTATTAGTATGTATCTAATTAAAAGTAGAGAAGGAGGCGCGAAAAAAAAATTTTTTTAGGATGCGTGGTAGGATAAAGTTTAGAAACCGCTGCTTTAGAGTGTAGAAATGAGATATCTCAAAAAGAAAGTAATCTGCCATTAAAATACTTAACTTCAATATCAATGCATAGGTGGCGCGTTCAACTCGCTGGTGGATGATTCTTGATTCGTAGCATAAATACAAAATCAAAAATGTTACCTGGTGTGGATATTCGCTAATAAGCGGAATGGGGAATGTTGTAGTACCTACATAAAGTGGCCACTTAACCCAGCCAATGACAGGTCATAAGCCCTGTAAACGCTCGAATATCCATATTCCTGAATTTGAAAAAAATCTACCTCATCTCTGTAGGGAAAATCCAGATTTGTGTGCAAGAATTTGGACACGACCCAAAATGTTCTGTAAAAAGAGACAAAGATAGTAAGTACCTATGAGATCTTGTGTATAATTATGAAAACATGATGTTATGACAACATTAATTGTTTAAGTATCAATTTTTATTTTGCATGTTAGGTGTATTTGGAGAAATGAAATCAACGATCTAATCCATTGAAAATCGTATATTTTCATTAGTCTCAATTTTTATGATTAATGACTTTAATTAGGTGCGATGAAGCTGTTAATGATATAGCAAAAATTTCTAAATATTTTATAAATTTATACTTACAAGTGTTCATAAACGCTATTATGGGATACTTACTAAATTGGAAAGATAATGAGATAATCTTGTAGAGAGCACTATTCGTAGAAACACCAATTTATCCTAGTATTCTTTTTTTCTAGAGAACGCGACATTTCCTCTTAATGAAAGTTGTCACAATAAATCTTAGCAGGTGTGTGTTTGGGTCGCGTCAGAACAAAAACTAGGCATTATGGTGTAGAAATAAAAACATCTATTTTGTCAGACCTTATTTGTCTACCCTTCCGACCCTTTCCTAGCGTCTTCCCAGCCCAGCACAGAGGCAATTAGGGAAAATTTGACAGTTTTTTTTAAGGCAGAATGCGTGGACTCTAAATTGAGAGAAATGTTCAAATGAAACGAGTCGTGAAAATTAAACTGGTAGGGGGGCAATCACCAAATATACCAGATTGCTTTTTCCTGGGTCGACTTTTTTTGTGTTTTTTATTACAGGTTTTTAATTTTCGTTACAGTAACGGTGGTCAATATTTTCGCAATTATCCCGTTCAGAATTTTTGGGGCTTTCAAGTGTCTAATTATTTTGTTATCTTTATGAAAAACTCGTGGAATATTAGGACAAATATTGACTTCTGATCTTTTCTTACTTCATATTTCTGTCCCTTTTCTTTAAATAATTAAAAGAATATTTAATGGCTACCTATTCCGTTAAATTTTAGCGAATTTATGTATTTATTTATTAGTTACATTTGTTTAAGTTACAATAATTGGATGGGTATATTTCAGTTCTTTAGGTTGAACTGTAGTTGTATTGTAATAAATACTTTGTACAAAAAAAAAAGGTCCAACTAAAAATAAAAACATTGATGACAAAAAGTCATAATAAACTTGTTAAAACAATTATTACATACAAAAATTAAATTAGTAGGATAATGGAGTAAAAAACAAAATTAATTCAAAATGCATATTTAAAACATTATAAATATGTACAAAAAATGAGAAAAAAAATCTGATAAAAACAATTAATAATATTAATAATCATTTTCGACAAAATTAAGAAAGGTCGTTTACGTTGGTTCGGTCATGTAGAGCGAATGGATGATGAAAGAGTGGCTAAAAAAATATATGATGCGACTTTGCCTGGATGTAGAAGTCGAGGAAGGCCGAGAAAGACATGGCATGATCAAGTAAAACAAGTGCTTGAAAGTGGACATGTAAGAAGTCGGAATAATCGACGTGCGTGCATGAGAGAATGTATGAATGTGGAGGAAGCAAGAGAAGTATGACAGGACAGAGTGGTGTGGCGTTCTATCCTCTCTGCCTACCCTTTCAAGGAAATGGCGTGACAGTTAGTTAGTTAGTTAATAATAATATTAAAAAGTTGGGTTGAAAAAAGTGTATATTTCAATTTGTAAATAATCTTTTTTTTTATTTATTTTTTTTATTTGGACTTGTACATAGTGTTTTTTAAAAAATAAATATAATAATAATGTTCCCTCACTGGGATAATCCGTGCCGAGGGAAACATTTTACATTGTTTATAACGGTATATTCTACATACAATCTTAATTTAAGTAAGTAACTTATGTAAGTAAAAAAAAAAAATTGTTTTAATTATACAGATAGAAAGTAAGTATGTGGTGCCAATAAGCCCGAACGGCTTGTGCTTGAAAATAGGCAACGAGTAGTTTTGAAGTGGGGATTCGAACCGAGAATCTCTGGACTCAGAGACCGCGACGCTACCACAGGGCCACCACCCGCTCTTTGAATATTTGTATTGATATTGATCTATAATTTTAGTTGATGGGCTTAATACACTTTTTCTTTTTTATATTTTGAATTAATTTTAAACATTAGATTTTCTCACAGCAAATCGTTTCTTCGCCACCATAACACGTTTAAGAGCTCTCATTACATATATAAGTCAAAGTTTCGCGAATTTTTATCAGCGTTGTCAGTTCTGTCAATGCGAAAACTTTTTCCAATATCCGAAGTAAGTTCTAACCCGCCATTCGGAACGGCGCGGTGAAGGCGTGTGGGCCATTTGTCCCCCGAACTAATGGTATAAATATAGCGGAATGTCCCGGCGCAGGAACCGGAAACCATTACGTAGTTTCATTATATCACTCAGAGAAGGATTAGGGTCCATATGTCCTGTAGTTGGACCATACTGGCGGATTAACAGGTGTAAACCGTTCGGGTCGGATTCTAAGGAGTATTTTGTCTAGGAAATGTAGGAAATGTATTTCATCTATCATCAAACATTTACCTAAAATCAATCAGTGTGAAAATTATGTTAAAAAATTAATCTAAAATCTTTTTAACATTTTGAATGTGTAAAAATACTTGTAGACAAATTACTGGATTATACCAATGCTGGGCTAATATCAGATATTATTGATATCCCCACAGAGACAGAGAAACTCTGGAAACAAATGTTGGATTATCTAGGCGTTTACAGGGGCTTATGACCTGTCATTGGCTGGGTTAAGTGGCCACTTGATGTATTACAACATTCGTTTCCAGAGTTTCTTTGTCTCTGTTGGGATATCAAAAATATCTAATCTAAAATCAAAGGATTATTTTATTATGTTTTAATTGAATTTCTTGATTAAAAATCTTGCAAGTTTGTTTAAATTATTTTTATGTACCTACCTATTTTAATTTTAATGCACGGTATTTTTGCTTTTTCTTTCTAGTTATATTGTATCTACTGTGCTTTTGTTTAAATGTAAAAGCCATGATATTCCAATGCAGCGCCCTGGGCACCATTCGATGCGGATAAGATAAAGGCGGCCTCTGTAGCGTAATGGCTAAGACGCTTGACTCACTATACGGAAGTTCCGGGTTCGATTAATTATCGGTGAAAAACAACATCAAAAGTAATTTTTCTCAAGCCTGGATGTTTGTATCGTGGTCCCCCTCTGTAATTTGGCCCTCCGGCCTGTTAAGGTGGATAATTCTTTTTTTTTTTAAGTATCAAGAATACTGTGAAATAAAAGGAAAAGGTCGTTTATTTTTTCTTACTCCACTTA
Source organism: Micrasema minimum (assembly GCA_022494985.1). Lineage (NCBI taxonomy): Eukaryota > Metazoa > Arthropoda > Insecta > Trichoptera > Brachycentridae > Micrasema > Micrasema minimum. Next base: position 65,513 of record JAGVSP010002720.1, read on the forward strand.
ACATGGTATATGTATAAATTATGCGCTAAAAAAAGATACGATTTCATCAAAATATTATTTATTGTTTACAAATTATTAAGTTTCACTGTACCTTCCTACTTGATGTACCAATGCAGTGCCCTAAACACCAATGGGTGCGTATAATAGTAGCAGTATTGGTCGTTATCAACACTATACAAAATGTAAATGCTTTATCGTCTTTTTTATCGTCTCCGTAATCACCAATTTTAATTTAATGCATAATTAGAGTAAACCACTTGTACTATATTAGAAGTAGTAAGAACCCTTTCTAAGACGATTATTCTAGACGCATAACAAAACGGTATTGATTAATTCTCTCGCTATTATATTCATGAGTACATCGCCACAAGCGCTAATTGCTAATAAATTCTAGGGGATGTATTCTCGAGAAAGGACTTAGAGGACATTCTAGGAGACTACGAGGTCACTCAGAGTGAGATATTACTAAGAAGTAAGGGATTATCTGTCATTCCTTTAAGTATATTGGTTTTGAAAATTGCATAAGGATAACGGGCAGAACCTATTGCCAATACTAAGTGCTAGTCTTATGAGGGAGAAAGGGGTGGAATACGAACCCGCTATCCACACCCACAGCCGTTATGGAGTATGGGGCTCTCTTCCAGCTGCACATAGAGAAAAAATATACTAATGTTCAATTAAAATTAGATACCGTCTCATTCTACCGAAAGGAATTGAAATGTCTTTTCTTTGAACAGCTCATAAACTTTCAATCTCCTTCCATTTTATAAAATATTCTTAATAACCCAATAGCACCGAGATACATAGCAGATAATTTTATTTACCTTTCTGAGCATGGACTATCACTACGCTCATCGAATGAAGAATCACTCTGTATTCTTAGGCATCATACTCACTTTTTTACGAAATCATTCACTGTCCAGGCTGCAAGACTATAGAACGATTTACCACGGGATGTGAAAGACGCACCCTCCTTATTTGTTTTTAGGAAACGTCTGAATCATTACTACCTCGCCTCGAACCTTTAAAACATCCTTCTTTCCTATTTCTTTCCTTTCTTTGTCTATTCCATTTCCCGATGTCATATTTAAGTGTATTTTAAACTGCGCATAAACTTGTTAATAATGCAATGTAATTTTGAGCTTTATCTCCCTACGAGGACTAGGTACAATAAATGCTCATCGCTAAAATTACTTAGGGTTGGTTGAAAGATATTGCTTAAAAGCAATAGTTTTAAATAAATAAATAAAATATGCTTCATACGGTCAGGTCCGAGGGAAAATATTTTAATGTAAAAACCCCATTCAAATAAATAATTAATCTCATGCACGAGATGGACATAAGCATGTCGTAGAATAATACTACTACATTCCCTTATCAGCAACCGATGGTGCATAGGGCACTGCATCGATTCACCACAGTGCAGTGATTCTCAATCATTTTATTACGTGAAGGTAAGATTACGTGATAGTCAGTCATAATACGCTTCAGTACCAGTCTAAAGCCCACTTTATACGGGACAGTTTACTGTGCAGTTTCTTGTTCAGAAAACTACACAGTTTCTTGTACCGTTTTCTGACCAGTAAAAACTGCGCGCTGTAAATTTTACCTTTTAACGGTACAGTTTACTGTCTGTAGGCATGCGCAGAACGCGACAGTCGGACCATACAGTACACAGTTGGACTGCCATAAATGTTGCCATACTTATAAACTCTATAGTCGCCTATCTTATCGATTATTTGCAGATCCATCGATTTTGTAGAGATTTATCGAATTTACTGAGATACATTCAACATAATTATGAATAACTTTAGGAACTTCTACCGATTTAACAATTTGGCAACATTACTCATCTGTCAAATAGTCGTTTATTCGATATTTTGAACTTCGATCTAAGATTTCAGTTCATATTATTTATTACACATTATATTCATATTCGCCATAGTAAAAGTTTATCAATGTTTATTTGTAATATTACCGATACTGTTGAATATTATACGTATTTTACTGTCGTAATCGCCGCGGTGATACGCGCGCCGAAACTGTGTGAAAAACTGTGTGGAATTAGCGCACAGTGAGAATCTGACACTAGCACGCAGTTTTTCATCCAGTTTCAGCTTTATACGGGACAGTTTTCAGACTGCACAGGAAACTGTGTAGTAAACTGTCCCGTATATAGCGGGCTTAAGATATCACATATGAAATATTAATATGAAAATCACATGTAAATATATAAATGAATCGAACCCGTGACCTCATGCACGGTAACCAAATGCACTACCATTATACTACGAGGCTACACATTTTAAAATTTCTCTCAGGGTTATTTTTACGTCACGCCAAGTTTTTAATCTTATTACTTTTAAATATTTAAAACAAGGCAATCTGGAAATGGATGGCTCAACGCCGTACATATTAAATTCACGGAATTCCTTTTTTGGATTCTCTTATACGAGTACATATTATATACACGATTTCCCGTATATTTTAGGATATTCGGAAGTCAGTGTGTGTGGGAAGAGGAGAATGTATCTAGAATTTAATATGTACGCACACCTTTGGAAAACAATCAGAATGGTGTTTTTTTTGGTAAGTGGTTGAATCCATTTGTAATTTAAGCTGTGTTTTTGGATATTTACGTAGGAGTAAGTATCTACATTAATTTAATACTGGCGGTATTAAATGACGATAAACATCATAAATATTCAATATATTCATAAAATTAAGCCACGTTCGGGTAGGTAATTTGTCTCCGCATCGAGCAATCGAGTCTACCGGTTTCGAGACGTAACCCGTCTCTTCGTCAGGACAACAACACTACACCAACATGCAAATACCACTACACACCTTCACCATAGTAGATTTACAAAAATATAAAATCGACATGCAGATTAGACACATGCTGTTTAGACACATGCTTCACTTACGCCCACCACCAAGGGTTAATGATTTATGAAGCTAATATTTCAAATTGGATTAACAATTGGAAAGCAAGAAAGGGGGGGGAGGGTAGGGTGGACCCATTACAATGAAATATCGAATAATGGACTATATTGGAAAGTTACTTGATTTATTAATTATGGGACATTATTTTTCAAAGCCTGCTTTATGTAAAAAATCTCCATGTTATTTTACTTTCAGTCCCTATTTTATTTATGTGTAAAAACTTTAGCACCTGTATCTTTATTTATATTATGATTTGAGTCTATAATATGGTTGGCGAATTCTGAGAAGTTCATTATTACTAAGACATCTCATGTGTTCTAACACGAGTATCAAAATTTCTTGACAGTTATTCCATTGCAGACTGAAGAACAAGAAATTGCAATTTTTTGGTAGACTCCTGATTTATTAAACACTTATTAGGTTTTTAGTGCATTTGTTACGGAATGTGGATTTGGTGAACAAATCTTATGATAAATTAGTTAAAATTATTATTAAAACCCAAAACTACATATTTTCCCCCAACAAAGATATCCGCCCGCGTTTCTTTTTTAAAACCCCCCCCCCCCCCCCCCCCCCCCCCCC